>VYZV01019591.1:115857-155184 GCA_013401275.1 Pandion haliaetus
CCTGCCCCCGGGCACCCCCGCTCGACCGCCGCGTCCCCCCTCCCGGGCTCTGCCGCGCCGTTTCTGCCCCGCCGTGGGGTGCTTTCTGAGACCTACACCCCTCCCTGCACTCTTCCGTCACGGACGCGTGACGTCACGGGCGCTCTCTACGACGTCACACAGCCACACGTTTTGGGGAAGGGGGTTCCTGGAAGAGGGGGGCCCCTGGCGTCGGGGATCACCGACCCGACTGTAATTTCTCCGGTTGTTGAAGGGAACCGGGAGGGAGGTTGGGGAAGGGCAATGCGCTCAAGGCGCCCCATCGCTGGGGGATAAAAACCACTATCCCCAGGGTGGGACACCCCCACTCCCCCCAACCACTTGCTGCCAGGCCCCGGCCGAGAAAACAAAGGAGAGAAACGGGCCTAAATGGGCAAAGCCCAGATCAAGGCTGCCCCACAGTACGTGCCCTGCCCAGAGCACCCAGAAAGAGCTCGGGGGGCAAGGGGGGCATACGTGGACACCGTGGGACAAATGCCTCCAGTTAGTCAGTGCTAAGGTGCTTAGTAGAGGCTTGCTGCAAAACACGCAGCTCCAACCACTGCCGTGCCCAGCTGAACTGTTTATGACCTGGGAAGTGTTGTTACATTACAGCAACAGGAGACTTGAGAAAGTGACAGGCTTGATCAAAAACAAGCTCCTGAGGGCTTCTGCTCACTCCAGAGGAATGGGAAGGTGATCTCAACCGTTTGCAGCCTCATACAAGTATTTGCCCTGTTGTCTTGCCATTCCCCTCTCCCAGCCTCTCTGGCATGGCAGGGGTGATCCCCTCCGGCAGGGCAGGCACAGGCTCTGGCCCGCAGATCCTGAGGGGAAGCACGGATGGGGCACGGCAGGTTCCTGTGGGCCCTGCAGGCTGAGGCAGCCTCTGGAGCAGGGTCAGCCCATGCACTGGCAGGGTACAGAGCAGGTGCCCTCAGAAGAGCCTCCCCTCCTGCCCACCAGCCGTGGTGGGATGGCTGCTCATTCCTTGTGTGGTAGCTCAGGAAGAACCAGGAAGGCAAAGATAATCCTCCCCCGTGTCTTCTGATGATGGTACTGCTTGGGCACGGGCTCAGGGGAACATTGTCTGGACTTGCAGGGTACGTGGCTGTCCTCAAGGACATCCGTGTTCCCCAGCAGCAGTGGGGGTGTGCATTGCCCGCCTGCCTGCTTGCCCAGAGCCAGGCAGGGCACAGGCAGCCAGGGCAGCAGGTTGCTGAGGGCCTGGCAGATCCCACACCCACACCCAGAATAAATCACGGCAACAAGAGCTGAGGGCAGAAATCAGCATTTGGAAAGCGGCTCTGGAAAAAACCAAAAGTCTGTGCGGGGCAGGCGCTGCCAAGCGCGGCGAGGCAGCGGCAGGAGCAGTTGGCACTGCGGCGCCTTACAAGCCTCTAAACCAGCGAGATCTCCCAAATCATCACATGTAAATCTCACACATGCCCGCCCCCTCCATATTTTATTACTTAGATCACAGTTGAAAAGCTTAAATGAAAACAGGGTTTCTATTTCCAGAGCTTGTTTAACATTGCGAATGTGATACAAACTGCGGGCTTCATGTTTTTAATTAAGGTTACTTACCCAGCCACGCACGGAAAAATAAGTCAATAGCTGCTGGCCGCATACCGTGGTCCGCAGCCGGCTCCCCTGAGGATGGTGCAGCACCGACTGATGGGAACACCGGAGCTCTCATGCATCCCGCAGCAGGGTGGGGGCCCGGGGTGCAGGGGGAGTTCAGGCACCTGCAAGGCTGGAGCTGCAAGAAGCTTCTTGCCAGTCTTTGAAACACCCTTCTCCCAACCCATGCCCGTGTGCCCAGCCTCAGACAGCAGTAGGCCAGGGTGGCATGCCAGAAAGTGGCAGCAAGGCACCTTTCCAAGGGATATCGTGCAGAAAGAGCCTAAAAGTGGTGCTCTGGGGCCTAATCTGTCTCACTGGAGGAGCCAGGAAAAAATAAACCACGCTGTCAGTCTGAGAGGAGAATTTGCTCCCGAGGCTGCAAGCGATGGAGCTCCCCAGTGCCAGCCCTGCTCCAGCCAGAAGAGAGGCTGCAGCCCCAGCCTGGCTGCCTGTGGTGGGCAGCTGCCCCACAGAGTCCGGCTGGCACTGCTGGGGCAGGCTGGAGCTCTGCTCTGCCCGCTCCCCCTTCCCCAACCAGGAGCAGGGGGCTATCCAAAACCAGTTTGGTAGAGTTTCATCTACACTCCTAAATACAGGCCTCGTTTCTGCTTTGCACTCCCAGCAAAATGTTGCTTTTGTGCCTTGCTTCGTGCTCTGGTTATTTTTTAAATGCTTTCAGCAAACATTTCCTTGGCGTTGCATTCTCACAGCTCCCCGCTCCAGCTGCGGATTCCTTCACAGTAAACATGTATGTTTGAAATTCAAAGAATTTCCTCACATCCCTGGTACACTCTGCGCTATGGCATGCTGGGTGACTAAATAACTATGGCCATGTATGTCGAAGGGCCTGAGAAGTCGGGTAGGTGAGAAATTGTTTAGGATTATGCAAAACGAGGTGTTATCTACACTGCAGTATAGCTGCACTCTCAGGGAGAGCAGCTGCAGAGACCTGTTGCCATCCATGGCAGCAGCTGGGTCAGCACCGAGCGAAGTCCCCGAGGCACCCATAGACAAGGATGAACCTGCTTAACCAAGTTGTCTGAAATGGTGCCTCAAGGGGTTTGCTCTGCTACTGTGGGCAGCCAGAGCTGGCAGAGCCGCAGCGTTAGCAGGGGCTCTTTCTGCTCACTCTGGCAGCTCCCAAAGCGCTGGAGTGAAATAAAGTAGGGGTGAAGTTAAATCTTGTGACATGGAATTTTGTTAAATATAATCCTAAGGAAGGAAGAACTGTCCCCTTTGAACCTTTTGCAGGACCAATACCTAGAATAGCCCCTGGCTTAGAGAAAGGGGGGCTCAGTGCTTCATCCTTGGGAGCAGTGTGGCCGTTGTACTGGGCATATGACATCTAAGGGAGGAGGTAATTATGTTGGTCTACTAGAAAGCAAAGACAGGCTCTCAAGTTGCCACCTCATTACAGGCCTTTTTGCATGCAAAGAGCTGTGGAGAAATGAGCTTTGGAAGGTTTCTCAATAGCAGTGAAGGAGCACCTGAAAGATAAAATATGTGCTTACTTCTCTTTATGGGTATTTGGTTTGGAGGAATTGGTAGGAGGGTGTGCTGAAATGGAAACGTATGCAGGAAGCAAACACACCAACATCATGTGTAAAGCAGCTTTGCTGGCGGTGCTGTGGCAGGTAATACTGTCAAACCACAGGGCCAAAGACTGTGGGGAGCAAGGTGGGCAACAACAGCAAGAAGGTGAAATGGGGAGGTTGTCAAGAGGACATCCTGAAGCCTGGCAGATGTGACTGTTAACCAAATCCTGGTTTCACTTCCAGGTCCAGCAAGACTAGACTGAGACAAAATTATAGATTTAGCTCCAGTGTAGCACTCAGTGTTAACTCAGATGTTACCTTACCATTTACATCCAGGAAAGGTGTCCATTAAGGGAGCTGGTCTGCTTCCTGCAGGCCGCTGAATGCTGCAGAAAGGTGGACCAGACTTCACCTGGTGAGAAAGCCGAAAACAAGAACTACACCAGACTCTGTAGAAATGTGGGAGATAGCTTTGTGTGAAGGTCTAGTTCTTGTCTTCCACAAAACAGGAAGGGTTGCATGCTATTTGTGTTTAGAAAAGAGGAGACTGAGGGCACGGGCTGGGTTGTAGAGCAGACTCACATGCTGCGACACATAATATTTTGTCACCTGACTTGTAGCTCAGCTCAGTGATAAAACCCAGAGCCTGGGTTATGGCATGGCAAGGGGAAATGGCCAGGGAGCTTCAGCTGCAGGAAGAGGTTAACCATGAAGCTGCGCCTTGAACCCAGACTTACACACGGCTGTCAGGCGTGGGGGGACTGAGGCCATTCTGGAGGCAGGAAGCTGGGCTAGCAAACGTGGGGAGGGGGAGATGCCTCTGAGAGCTGCAACAGGCAGTGCTGTCCCCTGTTTCTGCTAAGAAGCAGGGTGCCCTGTGGGGTGGCATCCCTGTGACACCCTCAAACTCTGGAAAAAGCACTGGGGTTAGTGGTAGCAAAAGCCCCAGACAAACCACAGATCAAAAAAAAAAAAAACAACCCAACCCATAGCTGTTGCTTAGTCTAGGAGGGTGGAGGACCCAGTTCTGTTCTGCATGTTTTTGATGTGTTTTATCCTAAGAATTAATAAACAAAACCGTAACAAGATCTCCAACCAAGGACTAGATCTCAGTTCTTTCTGCTTCCATGTGAAGGCCTCCTCCAAAGAGTCAGAAAAGCAAGCTCCTTACTGGTGCTCAGGGGCTTTATTTTCTCTTGCCACTCTGTTCCACCTCCATTTTTTATTGCAATTTTTAGATTTCCACCCCCTGGGCCATGTCAAACAAAGCACCTTCCATAGGGCCTCTGCTGCACTTCAGCTGCTGCGTGCAGTGGACATGAGGAGGAGAGCTCAGGAGGAGCTGTTCGCAGGAGCTGTGTTTGCCCAGCGCCCCTTAACTCAAGCTCTGTTGGGACTCTGTGACCAGCCACAAGGGCAAAAGGGCTCCAGAGAGGGGCCAGATGCTTTTCCTGGGATTGACAACAGTGTGTAACATGGTGTTAATTGGGGGGAAATGAGGTTAGCAGGAGAAGCTCTGCAGTTTGGTCTGGGACAGAGTCGGTGGCTCAAGATCAGGCCTCTTGGTTATTAAGCTTCATTCATGTGTGTGAGCCGTTCTACATTTTGTACTCTTAGGACCCAGGTGGGATCTGTGTGTGCCCTACAGGAGACCCCACCTGTGGCTCTCATGGCCCACCTGGCTTCTTCAGTTCTCTGCCTCTGTGAAGTCAAGCTGCACGGGTTGCTCCAGTCTGCACCATCCCTCCTCTGCTGCTCATTTTCTCTTAACCACAAGGAATACAAAGCCATAGACTCAAGCCTTACATGAGCCCTTGTTTCTGTACAAACAGGAGTTGAAACACCCCCAAAGAGGCCGATTTTTCTTAATTTCTGTGTGTAATGTATCAATATAATAAAAATTGGTAATTTTGTTGTTATATATATTTTATTCTTTTCATAACCATGTTTCTTTTAATGGAGTTTTAAACTCTGTATTTAGTATTCTCTGAGGAAATTCACATCTTCGGTGCCTTTACTGGCCAGGAAACGATTCAGTTCCATTGAATGTAGTATCTCAGGTGGCTGATGTCTGCTCTGCTTTTGAAAAATGAATGTGGATTTGTTTGGATTTAACATTAATGGTTGCAGGTCACATTGCAGAAATCACTGCTTTGAAAAGTTAAGGATAAATGCTGAACAGTTGATAACAATAATTATAATTCCAGTTTTTCTTCAGCCACCTGTGCAAAAATAAACACCGCACACTGAATTCCCTACTATTTATTCCTCTTTTCCCATCTAGCTCCACTGGAAAGCATAAAGTCAGGCATTTTTACCACCAATATTCTTCAGTATTACAGATATAGAGATCGATCCATAATTTTAAATAATTATCTGCAGAATGGTTCAAACCATGAAGAATTTTTCCTCAAGTCTGTCTTTTCTGGGCAGGGAGAGAAGAGGATGTGCATGTGTGTGTTAGCAAAGGCAGTGCAGTAATGCCCAGGGACAGCACGGTTCACGTGGCATCTGCCTGGGACCCATCCCCTGGGACTTATTCTACCAGCCCCAACTCTCAAGCACCCCAAATACCCGAAAATGTGAACCAACCTGGTAAGGCTGGGAGATGCACATGGGCTGAGGGGATGGAAGGGGCAGATGGGAGCGGCTAACTCCATTCCCCACTTGAGCCACACACGGTTTTGTGTGACCTCGAGGATTTCACAATCCCTGTGCCTCTCTTCTGCAGCTGTAACATGGGAATAATAACGCTTCCTCCCCTTTCTCTGCTTCCTACTCTGCTTTTGGCACACAGCTAATACAAGAGGGCTTGATCTCAGTTGGAATCTATCAGTGCTACTGACATGTTAATAATACCAGCAGAAACGTTTCCTCTTTCCTTTGTACTGACAAAGCTCTGCGCAGGGTAGCGGCTCCCAACACGTCAGCCCAGAGTGTATTCACTTTCAACCCCAAATCTGAGGCATTTTCCGGAGACAAGACAGAGAGGATACAAGATTCAGGCTGACTTTTAGGATTTTAAACAGGGAGAAGTAGTCATAACATGCTTCAGTTTGATGGCCCTCCAGTTATTGCATAAAAAAACTCCGAAATATCCTCAGCCACTTGGCTGCTTGCACAGAGCAAAACCTTGTGCGGTTGAGTCAGGGTTTTGATGATTTTCTGTCTAGAAGCTCCTCCAGTAGATGTTGGATCCTGGAGAGGACAGGCAGAGTCGGAGCATGTTGCCTCGGCAACACAGATGTAATTGAGGGGATTTTGTGTCTTGAAGGAAAACCCCAAAGTTAATGCCAGTTTCTATAAAAACTGTACAGGGTCGGGCACCCGGAGCCGCCCAGGGAGAGCTCCCTCCGGGACACAGGATCCCACTCTCTCCAGCTCTGCTCAGGAGTCACCCAGTAGTGAGTTGGTTTCCTGCAGAGGAAGCCTGAGAAAATCTGAGGATAAAATAAGGTTGCGGAAAGATTTTTCTAAAGATGACTTGCGATTAATGTTTCTGGCCTGAGTTTCAAAATCTCCTTCCTTATTGCTTGCAGTCATATAAAAACATCTCCCTAGTTGCTCTAGCTCTTACATAATTGATAATTTATAAATCTCTAATGATTTAGAAGTTTTCTTAAAGTTTTCCAATAATAATAAATATGTTTATTCAAGCAGATTAAAAAGTCAGGCTGATCATATTAATCTATTTAACCAGTGCTGATAGCTTTATTATCTCCTTTTTAGTAGAACTGAAGTTAAACCTCTGTAAATAGTTTTAAAATACACAAATGCTATTTTAGCAGAGGCTAAAGCCAAAGACTCAAAATGCAGTTTGGCTTTGATATCTATTGCCAGCCTCCAATGTCGATACCCAAGGAGAAGCAACAAACTCATACTCTGTCCTTTCCTGCTTGTGTACAGAATAAATGGGTTCTGCAGGGTGCAAAACATGAGGTGTAGCAGCATAACTCATGTACAAACCGCTACTATTTATTATTGGTGAGGCTGAGGTATGCAAGCCAGCAAAGGAAATAGCTGGCACATCTTCATTAATTCCTTCTGGTTCTAAAGTAGTTTTCAGGAAATAATTCTCCAAGACCTTGGCTACACACACAGCGTATTTATTCAGAGTTGGCAGGGGCACCAGAAACCATATAGTTCATAGAGCTTTCGTTTCTTTGGATCCTGAAGGTGTTTATCAAAAATGATTTTTAGACAGATTAGAGCCACGCACATAAATGGTGCCAGTCCTGTGACACTTGCTGGTGTCTCCAAGCACTTTAGGTTTAATAATCACCCCCATCCACCCTATGAATAAGCTTCAGAAATTCCCCAATGGTATTAAGGGTTATTTTGAGAATGAGGAGCCATCTACCTTAGCATGTTAAGTGAATATTGGCTTTGCAGGGTTTTTTTTCTCCAAGTTATTTGAATATAACTATTATCTTTTCTTCTGTATTGTGACTATTTGACTTGTGGCCTCAGGGATACTTTTCTTGTTGCTTTGAGATCTAGCCATGACTAAACCCAGAAGTTTAGATATATATTCAGACTTTTTTGTCTGAAAAATGGACTGAAAATCTTGAATATCAGTCTCTCTCATGAGATGTCCTGATTTCATGCATTACAGCAGGGCCAGAAATAACATGAGAACAGCTTTTCTCACAGTATTTCGGTAGTTCTTTTCTGGCCATTGCCAAAAGCAGGATGTGAAGACATGCACGGACATTAAAGCAAACTCTTATTAGAATAGTTCAAGTTCCTTTTGCATTGTGGTAAAAATTTGTGTCAATTTTTATTCTATTCAGACTATTTCAACCCTTTCAGTACTTCAAAAATTCGTCAGTGTTTTTTCTTAATAAATCACTCTGCTAGCTTAAATGTGATTTGTGGGTTTTCATCTTCTTTTCTTTTTAAACACAGGCCAAGAATATGACAAAGTGCTCAGACCCAAATTGCACATTTGATTGTATGCATAAATGTTGGCTATCCCACTGGCTATCCCGTTGGCTTTGCAAGCATTCCTCATTTGGGTAATATTAAGCATCCAGTAAGTGTTTGCTGGATTGGGACAGAAGCTGCCCTCAGATGCCTGGTGGGGGATTGCAGCTGCCATCAGCAGGGACGTGCCCCAGGGCATAAGGACAGAATCAGTTTCAGGTTTGCATAATTAAATTGTTTCCTTCAAAGCTGTCAACAAATTCAGGTGCTGGTCACCTCACAGTGTTTCCACAAAGTAGCAAAACGGGTATAAAGTTACCTGCTTCAGCTGCCAGGGTAAATACTGGGAATAAACGCAAGCACAAAGCAGTGTCACGGCCTGCTCCCCTGTGCAACTACAGTGTGGGATGTGCCCTGGCAGGCCTATGGCAGATCTTGCTGCTGTGCCTGCCCCGTCCTGGCAGTGCCTGTAATGGTACTTATGGCACTGTTGCAAAGTGCTCCTGCCTCTTTTCAGAGCGATAGTCTAAACATGTGCTCTGCCCAGACAGTGGCTTGGCCCCTCCCGGAAAAAGGCTCTCCACCCGCACCAGAGTCATGGTGGCATCAGCCAGGGCTATGGACCTCTCTGCAGAGTGAGGCTTTCCACGTGTCTGAACGTGGGTGCTTCCCAGGGTGCAGTGGACGTCAGCTAAACCCTATTGGACTTTACCTTCTCCAAAAGGCTGAACCAAGGCATATCCCAGCCTGTTTTAATAGACCAGGGTGTCCCTTGCTTGCCTATGTTTCCTCTTCACCAGTTCCGTAAGGAAAGAAATGTGGGGACGTGGTGAGCAGCTTGACCATGCAGCACCTGCAGCGGTACCTTGCTGCCGCTGGCAGGCTTTTCCTGGTGAGGAGCTGGGCACCTTGCCCATAAACTAGATTCCCCAACCAGAAGGAAAGTGAACAGGACTTTGGACTGCCCAGGGCCACAATGAAAGCCCAGAACTCCTCAACTGATTTGTTCACTAACTGCTAACCTCAGATCACCGCATATCACCAGGTAGTTGGCTCTAACACTTGGTCTTCTTAGGAAAGCTGTCACCCCATCAGGTCCTGGGTGGAGTGGGTCAAGCCACGGTTACACATAGAGAGGAGACCTCTATCTACTTCTTTGCTGAGGCTCTCTCCAAGGACAGCTGAGGTAATAGTGTCTTACTCCAGATGGATGAATTAGCATGAAAATACCTGCCTGGCAAGCCACAAACTGCCAGGCCATTTGCAGGATCTAGTTCAGGGTTTGTGGATCCAGCTCTGGGATTATGAATCCCAGGATCTCAAATCAAGAAGGGACTTCAGCAGCAGCCAAATCCTTGTAGAGGGTTTTGCTGTTCACTGTTCTCCAGACAATAACAGGGCTAAACCCACCTGGCTACTGGAGTTGAAAATTGACCTCCTTCTCAACATTTGTTGATCCTCCTTCAGTGGCCTATAACACTTGCCTCCATTGGTTGGGATGCAGATCTCTGAGGAGGAACAGACAGCCTTTTGCAGTGCACAAGTGACACACTGATGGTTTCATTGAAGAAGCCCTTGAGGAGGACACCCTCAGTTGCTGCTGGGCCTCCTGTAGTTCAGAGAACTCAACTGTGAGACCTTTTTCAATGCTGTCACAGCCCCTGTCCTGTAAAAGGCTATGACTGAGGTGCCTGGGCCCGCTTGGAGTGCTCTCTCCAAAAAAAAGGCACTTTGATTCATGCCTGTGTTTATGTGGGAGACTCTCCATGGATTGAGCCATAAGGTCCCAGTTAAGGTAATTCTGTCTGGCAGCAGCACTAGATAGTTTGCAATGAACATTTACAAACTGGCCAAGGAATATGATTTCTTACACAAAAGATCCAGCTTTTTAAGGTTCTTACCCATGGAGCTGCTTCAAGCAGTCCTCATGCCTCGGTCCTCCCTTGGATGGACTCCGCAGCCCTGGACCAGGTGGCTGATAATACAGAAATGCTCAAAAAGCCTGGAAAGGACACAGTCGTGTCAATCGTCTCCAATGAAGGTAGCAGTCACAAACACATGGGTTTGCCAAAAGACTCTGGCTAGTTCCAAGAAGCCTTCGTTTGTTTGCATTGCTAATCTACCAGAGTCTGAGACTGCTCAGAGAGATATCAAGCCTTTTGTAAGCTTTCTTTCACCCTGCTTCTGTTGGGATCTGCAGGACAGCAGCCATCTGAGAAGGGTTTGGGAGACTGCACAGTTATCAGACTGAGACAGAAGGAAATAGTCTGAGCTGGAGGCAAGACAGCCTGTGCAGTTAAATGCACATTTTCATTCTTCAAGTCCTCTTGCTTCCCCCGTGGCTCAGCTGCTTGTCAGGGCTGGCAAGTCTTGCTGTAGTGGGGTCCGGACAGGCTGGAGGGATGCCCTCCTGAGATGCATCCCATGAAATTCAGCAAAAGCCATGACATAAGGAGGACATTTAACTTACAGATTGTGTTGGGATCCCCACTGAAGGAAAACTTCTGTAAGGCTTTTTGAAGCTCCTTTCTCATAGCAGAGCACCGTGTACTTTTGAATCTTTTTGGAAAGGGGAGCAGCATGAGGGTAGTATAGGGTGTATAGGGCACATGTCCTTTTCCTGAGTAGAAGCAGCACTGTTTCATGCCCCTTGTTGGCTGGAATGATCCCCCAAGAAAGGAGCTAGCTTTGGAACGTGGCAGCCTGGGTTGCCATTCTGCTGTGCAGCATCCCCAAATCTGCATTTATCAAGCTAAGAAACTAAATCATCTTTCTTTGCTTCTTAATGAAGTCCTTCCTTAATAAACCTTTCTTTCCCCCTCACTTCCTTCCACACAGCGATGTGACTCAGAGCACCTCTTCCTGCAGCTGAGGATGCAGCTGCACTTGCGTGGGCCCCACAGCAAGGAGCAAGGTGAGAAACAGTGTGTGAGTGCAGTCATGCTGCCCCGCTGCTCCCGAGGCTGGAGCACGTTGGGTACCTGCACATCAGCTGCACACCAGCTGCACACATAGGAATCGCTGGAAGTGACTCCTCCATCCCTCCCCTTAAATTTTCCTTGGGCAGGAGCGATATCCTACAATCCATGTTTGGATTTTCGTTCTGTTACTTATTGCCCAGAGCTGTCCTGCTGTTCCTGGTCAGAGCAGGCTGGGTTTGCAGCACATCCTCAGCCGTTGGGAGCTCTCCAGGGGCAGCCTGCAGCCCCCTTTGGCTCTCACTCAGGTGTTTTGCTATCATTTTGTTTGCAGTTATTCAAGACATGTTTGCCCAAATCCCACTTGCTACTGGCCAACGCAAAATGTTACCTGCCTGAGCAAAGTGAGATTTCACCTATTTTTCCACAAACCTCATTAAAACCTTGAAGGGGTACCTGAAGGTGGCAGCCACTTTTTGGCACTGAATTCCCTCTGAATTCTTATTACTTTGTAGAACTGCTACTAGTTGATTATAGAAGCACAATCTTGTTACTTCGTTGGCCTGTTTCATTTTAGAAATGTAAATCTGGTGGACTTCTGACAATTACTAACTTTCTCATTGGATTAAATTCTTAGACAGTTTTATTGTTTCATTCTGCGGGGTTTTCCAGGGTTTTCTTTGGCTGGGTCAGCGTTTCTGAATTGCCACTTAGATTTGCTATGAAAATATATGCCTCTTTGCATCCAGTGCAAACCCTGCCAGATGCACAGTGGAAACCCTGAGCCCAGGCTGTTTACCAGGCCCCTGCCTGCTGCTGCAGGATGCTAACAGATCTCCAGTGGGGCCGGTGGCACTTGAAAACCCCATGGATAAGCTCTGTGCTTGCTCTCAGCCCTCTCAGGGACACACATACTTACTTGAGATTGCAAAGAGATGCTTCACACCCCTAAAGCTGCTTCTGGAGTTGAGCATTTTGGCCAGCACTTGCTGAGGCCCCTGCATCACGGTTGCATTTTGTCATAGTTGTAATGGTTGTCCATGATACGGAATAGCCATTCCCAGCCTATGTGTGTCCTCTCTCATGTTGGCTTTCTCTGATGGAGACTCTCTGAGACTTGCAGAGTGTCTGAGGGTGCTGTGAGGCACTTGAGCCTGCATTTCCCATCTCCCAGAGCAAGAAAGTACATGGTAGAGTTCTGAATATTTTCCTCTTAAAGCTGAAATATATTTCAGTTCTTTGGGATGGTAGGTGTGGATGTGGCAGTCATGTAGGAGAGGAGACACATGATTCAAATTCAGTTCTAGCAAAAGTTAAAAGTGGTTTCTGTTACACATTCCTACAAAGTTCAGAACAGATTAAGTGGTAATTAGATATCAGTAATTGCCAGTGGAACTAAAATCATAACATAGATCTCAGTAACTGTGTTGATTTAGAAATGTCGACAATAATGAGTCTATACTGGTACTTGTAGAGCCCTACGACTGGTGAAAACAATCATGTTCATGCAATGGTAAGTGTCTTGAAGAGCAACGGGGCGGGGGGGACTGAAAAGAGTTCAGTTTTGGTTTTGGGTTTGGTTTTTTTTTTTTTAATGCTGAGTTTGGAAAGAATTAGGCCTCAGTTTCCTCAGAGAAATCACTCCTCTTTGTTTTGTATCTCTTCATGCCACATCAGACCCGATGCTTGGCAGTCACCTATATTCCTTAGTTGCTGCACTGAAAAACATTCACCTAGTCATTACATTCTGGGAAGCATACCAAGGCTGGCCCACAGATGTCCACTTTTCCAAATATTTTTCCTTTTACATGACACCCCACCACAGACAGTTGTGGAACGGGTTGGAAGGAGGCATCCATCTGACCATAACTTCTGCTTCTGAACATATTTTGCCCCTCATCTGCAAGTGCACATGGAGTATTTGTCTCCATGATTTGCTCCAGCTCCACTTCGAATATTTTCCTGCCTAACCTCACACAGGGGTAAGGACTAGGTAGTCTGCTTTCCAAATGGTGTAATTAAAAAAGAAAGTCAGCCATAAGTGAATTCAGTGAAGGTCTGCAAAGCGAGACTTGCAGCCACAGGGACACGAATTTTCCATATACAGAACAAACACAGCACAAAAAGTGGCAATCCTAGAGCCTCTGCACTATCGCACCCATTGTGACTGAGCGCAGTTATCAAGGATGGTGTGACTTTGGTTAGCAGACTGAAGCAATACTGATCTCTTCTCTCAGAACATTAGCCGCTGCTTTTCCTTTGGGCTGATTGCCCCCTGGAAGTGGGCAAAGACCCACTGGTTTAATGCATGGTATTGTCCTCCAGTGGGTCTCAGCTTGGCCCTGATCAACCCCAGTCCCATAACCAAGGTTTACTAAACTGCTGACCATCTACCACCAGACTCCTTCTCCTCTTTTTTTCACTTTTTGAGTGTCTGTTTGTCTCAATATGGGTTCCCCCACCCTTCCGTCACTGGAAGGTTTAATGCTGAGTGAAAAACCACGAACAGCCTTTGAACGTGTTCTGCCAAGTCTCTTTACAGCACAATACTGGCAGGAGTAAAACATTGGGGCCAGGCAAATATGCAAGCTTCATCACATTAAAGGAAGCAGAGCAGCATGGTTATTGCATCATTCTATGGCTTCCCAGACGTTGTTGTTATTTTTTCATTAGAGCAACAGAACTGCACTTGGTGCTTTCCGCTGAAGAGCCAAGGAGGCCCCAAAAGGCTTTCAATTGGAGAAGAGAATGCAGCAACTGGAAAGACGAGTGGTTTACTGCACTAATTTTATAGCACAGCCTTTACCAATCTGTGGTAGAGGGAACCAGCAACATGATCTGTGTTCACTTTTTTTTTAAAAAAAGACACGTAGCCAAATACTTAAAACTATTTGCTTGTTCAAGACAAGTTATTTGGAAATTTAACTACTACTGAATCAACCAACATTTTTCAACACTAAATCATTTCAATTCCATATCATATGTTTTTAATTTTATCAGCATCTGTAACTTTTTAATTACCATTTTTATTAAAGCCTTTTTTTTTTTTTCAGAAGCAGTACACAAATCCCTAGCTATTTAATCTGGGTATTAAAAGGTGCAATTCAAGGCTCAGCCATTGGAGCAAAATTCTGCTGTGAGACGCACCCAGCAGACCACAGGTGCTCTGCGTTGCTCTCCTGCATTCACCAAGCCCCTTGGAGAAGTGGGGTGTGTCACAGCATGGCTGGACAAAACCTTACCACCAAGATCATAATGAACAATTTTGCCACCCAAAAGCTTCCAGGCAGAAGATTTAAAGGCACTCAGGATCCTGGTGCAATGAGGAGTTGACTGCAAACTGCTGGTTTATAACCTATTGTTTCATGGTTTAGCATTAGGATAATATCATTCTTCTGTCCTTCTCCACTACACACTCAAAGCGACAATAAGCAAAGGTTTTGACTGGCCAACTACTATCTTGTCACCACATCAGGATTCCCAAATGATGGAAGAAAACACATTAAATTAGTGAAGATGGCTTTGTGCCATTGGAGAACTGCAAGAGTGATAGGATTAGGCCACATCATATTACATGCTAGCCAAAGTCAAAGCTTCCTTATGTGGGTTTACGAGCCTTTGAGAAAGAAAACGTTTGTGTTCAAAGTAGAATTGATTACAGTTGTTCTAAAAGAAAGATCAAGCCACTGAAGGCTACCGTGCTCTGTGTAGACTAGGATAAAACACATAACTTGCCAATGACAACAACTGGAAAAGAGAGAGGAACTTGCCAACTGAAAGGTGTCTGGCAGATAACACAGAAACAAATTGAGAGGATAAACACAAGCCATGGTGATGCTGTCCATGGAAATCCTTCCCAGCAAATCGTGAGTATTCCTGAACTGATAACTAAGCAAGAGGATGAAAAGCACACATTACAATGTAGAACTGCACTCAAGGAAAAGATTCATGAAAATGGGTGACTTTTGGCTGGCTTCAATAGCCAAAGCAGCAAGATACTGAGCATTGAGGAACATCTCTGTTTAAGCAGGGGAGGGAACAATAACTGCTAAAATTAATTCCTTCAGAAATGGTGCAATGTAACTTCCCGCTGCAATGCCTATGGCTGCAGACATGCTAGTCCTGGCCCATGTCAGGTCACCGAACAGCAGAAGATTAGATTGTCTGAGTTGAGAAGTGATCAAGATGCAGCATTGCTTCCTTCTGTTGTTCTGGATCCCGAGCAGTGTGTGGCAAAGTTTAAGTGGCTAAAGAAGAGACAAACCACAATTTACAGTTGAGGAGCAGTCAGCTTCTGACTCTGGAAATAAGCTCTGCAAACAGCCTTCAGGGAAACTTGAATACCACTGCTGAAGAAACACATTACACGTTTCCACTGCAGTCATCCTGCTGTCATGTGTAAACCAAAGACTATTTTGGTGGCAATGTGCAAGGATCAACCATTTAATTTATTATGAGATGAAATTCTTAAACTAACGTATTATCTAGTTCAGCCTCCTGGGACGATTCACATCTGACCCCTGGTGTCAGCAGCTCATTCGATTCATTTTAGGAGACATGGAATAAAAGAGGTACCATGCTTTCACACAGAGCAATGTTAGCCTAAAGCAAATTAGTGAGTCAAATCTCAAGACAGCCCTGTGAATCTCAAACTCATTTACTCGCCAAAGGAAAGTTTTGGTGATGGAGCACAAAGCCCCTAATAAATTGCAGATTCATTGCACCCAGGCCGTGAAGTTTATATTTCCCTAACAACTTGGAGACAATATCATGTGTCAGAGCACATGCACTTGTCATTAGCATTCATTAGAGGAAGTGAACATAAATCCCAGATTCAAATGTGTAGTTCGAACATCCTGGGACAATTAAATTATTGATAATTGTTATCTGTCACCAAGCAATAAATCATAAAGTCATGGAGTGGTAGAAGAAAAGCTATCTTGCTGCTGACAGATGCGTAGACTGAAAGATGTGGTGGGCCTTTAATGTTCCAGAAGTAATTGCATAAAGGTGAAAGATTTCTTCTCTTGCTTTTTTTTCTCATCAACTATAGTATTTCCATACTCAAAACAACACTTTCTTGTGACAACTTCTCTTACTTGGCCTCTACGTTTTCTGACATTTTAATGAAAATGAGAAACAAAGCTGAAAATGAGCAGCCGGTGAAGAGCAGGCCTGGCTTGATGGCTGCCAGTTGGAGCACAGTGCTCTGTACAGAGCTGGGAGCTGGTTCCCAAAACTGTGAAAAGTGATGGCTACTCCCTGCTGACGGTAACATCAGTGTAAATGAACTGACACACACCCCCACCGCCCTGTATTACAAGACTCTGAAAATACAGGAACTGCATAGAGAAAACAAGGAGGGAGCAGATGATGGCAAATGAACAGGAGAGAGGCCGACCCCCCTTTTTAAGTCACTTCATTTTTGCAACTATAATAAGACTCTATTGAATTTGTACGTCAAATTGCTCTGTGCTGAGTATAATATTGAGCTTCTGGGACAATATAACCATATTTCCTAAGAGGCTAAAGGTTTATGTGGACAAGTTGCAGCTGGTGGAAAGAGCAAGGAGTGAAGGCATTTCCCTTCCAGGCACAGGAGCCGGGGAGCAGGAGCTGGCTGGTGCCCGGTTATATGGAGTGGGAACGCTGGGCCCGGGTGGCTGCGGCTGCTCAAGTTGGTGCCAGGGCTTGAATAGGCTGTCGGGTGCTGCCAGGAGGGCTGTGTGAGCAGCAAGCGGGACCCAGCTTTGTAAGGATCCCTTTTCAGAGGGCTGCAGTGCTGTGAAACTCAACGCAGCTCTGCGGAGAAAGTGGAAGCTTTTCAAATGTACACGCTGTACTGCACCACTCAGAGAGGCCAGGGATCACATTCATTTATTCGCTTCCCAACAACTAAATCTCTTTATATTAATTACATGGAATCCACCAGTTTCGGCCAAAAAAGGTGTGGGGTTTTTTTTTAATACTGATCCTTTGCCTGTGTGGTGACCTGTATCGATTTCAACATTTCTTCTCCTTGTACAGAAATTAAAAACTGCAGGCATGGTAAAGGAAAAGAAAACAGCACAAATAAGTCAGCTTAAGTCTGTGATTAACTGTCTGAGGTCTTAAAATAAAGAGTTCAGCTGAACTACTCCAACCATAAGGGCTACCAGTGTGAGTGACAGCAGCAAGCTGAGGCCATTTAATTATCAGGAACGTGACTTTTATTGCCCTGACACCTGTATCATAAAATTAAGTTTACTTTAGAACTTATTCCATTTGAAATCCATGCTGAATGGTTAAGAGTGCCTTGAGAGGTCACGTTAAGGACAACAGTTATTGTCAGGGAGTTTTTTTCCCCTCAACAGTTAGAAAAATAAGCCATCATTTTACGTATTATTCATAAGCAAACCATTTGTGATAAACTATTTGCATCTACAGCTTCTCTCAGAAAAGATAAAAATAAAATCAAGCCTCTCCTCTTCCAAATGAATTTGGCAATTAGCATTTATTTTAGAAGTGGTTTTGGGTACAGTGATGAAGCATATGATACTACTACAGCTGTGACATCAGTATAATAATATGGACATAATTATTCAAAATAACATACCAGGCCTATGGGGAAGAGCTGGAAAATACCTAAAATAGCATTTGCTTGGTCACTGGTTGCTGATGGAACTTGAGAGAACCCCATGACTATGTTGGTGTTTGCATTGATCAGAAAATACTACTTGGATAAATATTTTGATCTCCACACTGTCAGCACCTGTCCGTAGTTGGTTTCCTTTAAAATACTCTCTATACCTTCCCTAAGGCCCCAATGCAATCCTCCTTTTTCAGAACTGCATCAGTCTTCTAAAATGAAATTTCAAATGAGCCTTCATGTCTGCTTCAGAGAAAACACAAAGAAAAAGTTGGATTTGCATTACGTCTTCCTTAGAAGCTTCTGTCAGCAGCAAAATTAGTTGCCTTGAGTAGCCATGCTAGTTAGAAGAAAAATAATGAAATTACAAACTGCTTCCAAAAAAGGAAAATTGTTAATTATTAAGGGAAGTAAAAAAATCATTCAGAAGTGAGCACTTGACAAACACAAGTTATTTAAATATTTGGGTTTTTTTCAGTTTTGGCAGCAGTTTGTGCTTGTAATTAAGACATTACTGCTCTGAAGGAAATGCCTTAGTACTATTTGTTGAGCATGGTACATAGAGTGGGTCTGTAATCTGTAGTATCAATAACTGTTTATGTGCTTTTTTGAAAGTGACTCTAATTCTGAACATAATTTTATGCAGAAAAATAAACTACATCAATACAATGTTGTCCTCAGTTTAAAAATGAAAAAAAACCACAATAAGATTATGTGTGAACGTAAATGTGATACCCTGCATTTTATTTACAGCTGGTAAATTTTAATTTGAGTTAAACACTTGTTAATTAAAACAGATTTCACCAGCTACTTATAAAGTTAAGCAATATTTTGTTTGATGTTGGTAGAAACAGGAAATTGGAGTGATGTCTACTGCTACAGCTGTTTGCAGTCCTTATATAATACCAGATGTGAGATTGATGTATCTGCGTTTGTCCTCTCCTGTGAATTGCAAGTGATCAAACAGGCAAAAACATAATGACAGGATGATTGGACAAGTTTAGCACAAAGGGAATTGTTCAAGACATTCATAAATCACTGCACAACCACACACACAGTGAAGGAAAATGTACTGTAATGTCACAGACTAGCAAAATCATTTATATCTACAATGAATTTCAAATGCAAGCATATTAATTGTAGAAAATGTCTTTGACATATCTTAACTGATAGTCTTTTGAAAGATGTAATACTAAAAGACACACAAAACTAGGTGTGTTTTATAAAACCGAGACATGACAAACCAATAATATAAAAACAAACATAATTTTCCAAAGATTTATTTTTGTTATTGAATTATCCTCATAAAAATGAGCTCTGCTGTGAAATACATATGTTGGAAGGAGTAATCATGTATTTAACTGTAGCTGTATTGCAGAACAAGTTTGTTGGTAAAAGCTGCTAAATCATCAGCCATACTTTGCTTTTTCTGTTGCTAAAGCCAATCTGCGAATGTTTGCTATGCAACCAGCTGCTGCCTCCTGCAGAGTTTCATCTGTAGAGCCTACCATAGCCAGTAGGAGCTAGCAAAAATACAAAAGAGAAACTGCATAAGAAAAACAAGTAAGTGTGCTATTATTTAAATAATATTCAAATCATATCCAGAACAACTGCATGAATTTACACACACACACAATAAATACTAAAAATCACATTAACAACACTGTATTATATATGTATGTATACATACATATGTATACTTTTGTATACCTATATGTATTAACATACACATAGAGCGCAATGCTTTACATTTTATCATATTAGTACCTGTGAACTGGTATTTTCATGTCTGATTTTCTGTTTATTGTATCATGCCTGTCTATTGGTTGTGACTTGGATTTTTTTCTTGTAAGTAGAAATTGCATATGCTTTATTTGAAATCATGGTTTTCCCCCCAAGGTATAGTAGTATATTTGTACATGCTCAAGATTTTTAATAAACAAAGCCATGCATTTTTTTTTGGCCTTGATCATGAAACTGGATCTATGTGAACAGACCCTTGTGTCCCATTGACTGCATTAGGTTTCTTTATTGTCACAGCAAACCACTCATGTTAAACTGCTTGAGTGATACAGACCTGGGCATATCAGTTTTAAACATCTGCATGTAAAAGTAAAAAACAAAAGCTCAGGAAAGGCACCAAACTTTTGGGGCTGATTCAGCTTTTCAGTCATGTGGAGTAGATCCTTTACTCTGAAGTAATTCAGTTTTTTCAGTGGAAATTCCCTTGGAGTAAGGTACTGTTCAACACAAGTATGACATAAGACGGGCCTTGATGAGAAAACATTTCTATATATCAGAAAACCATTAATGATGGTTTTGGATCTCAATTCTTCAAGTTGCAAGTCAGTGATGCAACTGCACATGCAATATATGCTAGAAACAGAAGACTCTTGCTTAGCTTAAATCAGCTCCACACAACCCTCAGATTTCTGAAAATCTGCCAAGCTTAACGTGCGTTCAGGTATTTTGAAGCTCAGACAGCTCTAATTAAAACCTATATTTTCAGTCTGTAATGCTTAGGATTCTGTGTTCACCCAAACAATGTCGAGTCAAACCACAGAGAAATCTGTTATCACTCAACTCTGGTACATATTTTTCATACAGCTAAAATATTACACAAAATTATGAACTGCTAAATATAAAAGCATAAATTGAATGCAGACATCAAATTCGTATGCTACCTTTTTCTAACCTTCCAGCAATCGTGAGGCATGGGCCACAGCTGCACACATATGGCATTTGCTTAGAGAGATCAAAGCATTTTATACTTGAGGAAGTATTTGCGTTAGCCAAATGTACAAAACAAGCATCTCGCCAGTCACCTTTCACCCTTTGACCCCTACATGTAACTTGCAAGAGTGCCTGTGATCAGCCTAAATTATGTCAGAAAGAGTACTATGTAAATTAAGCATCAATGATAAATTTTTCTAGCAATTCTTCGTCCTATGATTTCCATTACTGTAATCAGATGTCTATGTACAAGTAGCTAGGTAAGAATTCTTAAAGTATGAACTCTCCTGAAAGGATATGCCAGAGTTAAAATGACATGAGAAGAAATGATATAAGCAAGCTTTATGTTCTTACACTTTATTTGCATGCAAAAGCTGGGCCAGAGTCGGCAACCAGACAAGTCAGTGGAAGTTTCACCACTGACTTAGCTGGAAGCAAGACCAAGGTGCACATCTCTGTGTAATGATAAAGCTGCTCTGCAAAGCACAAAGGCCAGAATGCAAGTCTCATCAGATGCTTAACTTCTTTGTTTTCTTAAGAAATATTTCTGGATGAAGATCTTTCCTTGCTATTTTCCACCAGCTGATTTCTCATCAGCTTAAACTATAAAGTGTTTCTTTGGGTGCCTCACTACTTTCTTGCATAACTTACAGAGGAAAACTGGTATAGATCCTTCATATCCCTGACTAAAAACCAAAAATATGCACGCACATACCATTCATATGGTGGTTTTGGTAAAGCCGTAAGTTTCAAATTTTGGGAGAAGGAAACTATATGCCTTACGTGATTATTCACTGCATCTTCACAGGTCTAATGCAAGGCTTTTTCAGCATAGTGAGCATGGAACTCAAACTTTCATAAAAAATTCAGCAAAAGACTTGTTATCAATGCATAAGAGCAGAAGTTCATCACAAAAATAATGTTTTGGAGATACATTATCTAGCAGAAATATAGCAAAAATAGACCTTTGCCTTTATTATGGCTACATGTTAGGTAGGACTCAATTCAAGGTTAGTTACTTCTTTTAGCCACAGCTTCTTTCTAGGCTCAGAAGACTTAGGAAAACAGGTATTTTTCTGCCACTTTCCACGGAAAGGTCAATATTAAGCAATGACAATGGCTCTAGGGGAGGGTCTGTGCTCTTTGTTGCAGGTGCATTTTGGAAAATCAGAGTTAGGTATGAAAGAACAGCATACTACATGACACTGGTTCAAAGTACCCAAACAGATGCCTAAAGAGTTAGTGGTACTAATGCAACCAAAGCAAAAAGCAATTTTCATAAAGGTATCAAACACTGATTTTTTTTTTTTTCCTTCTGAGTTCAGGGGATCAAGGATCAGTTGCTCTCTAATTTGTGGTTCTTCTAAATCACTTGCCAGTGGTAACATCTGTAAGGACTGCCACGTCATACAAAATCCTGTACTACACTGTGTCTCAGGATTTTCACAATACGACTTCAAAGAAATATTCTTGGAAACACCCTCCAATACAGTAGCTGCCTCTCAGGACTAAGGATATACAGCAACATTTATCAGTTAACTTACTCCTTTTGTGCTAACAAAGAGACAGCTGAAGACAAGATTATAAAAGATGCAAAATATATCAATATAAGGAGGTAATTTCATGTTTAGGAATCTAACTTCAAAGATTTTTATATAAATCCTGCCTTAAATGAAATAAAATTTTATTCTTTTCATATATACCAAGAAAGTTGTAATTCTTTCACTTCCTGACTGCCACTCCTTGACCCTTTCATGGGTTCAGTTCAATTTACGGGCTATTTGGATGATCCAATTCAGGTACAGAAATGTATTCATAGATAGTATACAGAGACTATACCCACATATTAGATACATTTAACAAGTCCAAGAAATCCTTTTTTTCCAATGCACCAGTGCAATATACATGTCCTTTTTCTTGATGCAATGCCCTTGAACTTCATGTATCCCTTCCCTTTACTGTTCAGGTATTGTTTTCTGACACATGTAAATGTTAACAGATGTGAAAAGCAGTAAAAAAGCATGTGGTATAAATGCTTCTTTCTGGCACATGAGAGGCACTTTCCATAGAGAAAGCATTTGCAGCACTATGTAGCCTTCATTTTCTGTTGGCAGGTATCTATATTCTAAGGCGAGAATCCAAAATTTTTTGCACAGTTAGCACGTCATACCAGCAAATAAGCACAAATACAAGCTGTTTGGAGAATGTACAGAGCATATGTAGCATTTCTGGGTTCCAAAAGCAAAAGCAATGTGCAGCCAAATCATTTAAATATGCAGAACAATTAAGATTTTGCTATTACTATCCCGGCTTTAAAATAGCACAGAATTGTGATACTATATTAGGATTGCACACTCATAGAATAATTCAGAATGGAAGGGATCTGAAGAGGCCTCTAGTCCAATGTCATGCTCAAAGCAGAGTCAGCTACAAGGTTAGACAAGATTGTTCAGGTTTTTATCCAGCTTGATCTTGAAAACCTCCAAGGATGGAGATGGCACAATCTCTTTGGGCAACCTATTGCAGTGTTTGACTGTCCTCACAGTGAAAAAGGTTCTCCCTGCATTCAGTTACTCTTGTTTCAGTTTACGCCTGTTGTCTCTCATCCTTTTGCCATGCATCACTGTGAAAAGCCTAGCTCCTATCTTTTTGATGACTGACCTCCTTGTAGGTACTGGAAGGCTGCTATTGAGTCTGCTTGAAGCTCTCTCTTCTCCAGGCTGAAAAAGCCCAGTTTCCTTAGTTTTTCCTCACAGGGCAAGTGCTCCAGCTCTTGACCATCCTGGTGGTCCTCTGCTGAACCTATGATGGTTTATAGATGTCTTTTCCATACAGGAGGCCAAAGCTGGGTGCAGTATTCAAGGTGTGTTCTAATGAGTACTGAGGGGAACAATCACTTCCCTCAATCTACTGGCTGTGCTCCTGCTCATGCAGCCCAGCACTGTGTCTTCTTTGCTGTCAGGGCATGTTGCTGGCTAATGTTCTGCTTGCTAGCTACCAAAATCTCCATACTCTTTTTAGTAAAACTGCTCCTTGGCCAGTCAATCCCTAGCCTGTATCACTATAAGGGAAGTGCAAGTGCAAGTCCTTCTCAGGTGCCGGACTTTGTTCGTCCTTGCTGAATTTCATCATGTTCCTGTTGGCTCACTCCAGGCCTGGCTAGCTATCTCTGAATGGCAGCCCTTCCCTTGACTGTACTGAAACCATCCCCCTTGCCCCAAATGGCGACTTGGTGTCATTGCAAACTGTATGAGTAAGCAGTCCATTGCCTTCCCTAGGTCACTGACAAACATGTCAAATGGGACAGGTCCCAAGAGAGAGAGCCCTTTGGCACTCCCCTTGTCACAGGCCTCCAGGTAGAGCACAACCCATTAACTACTACCCTCTGAGCTGGATCATCCAATCAGTTTTAATCCGTTTGGTTGTTCACACATCTAGACTATAATACATTGTTAACTTGGACAGAAGCATGCTGTGAGAAACAGAGTTGAAAACCTTGCTAAAGCCAAGGTCAATGACATCCACTGCTCTCCTCTCATCTACAAATGTAGGTGCATAGAGGGCAATCAGGTTTACCTTTGGTAAATCGAAGTTGACTGTTCCAAATCATCTTCTCCTTCTTGTGCCCAGAAATGTGTTCCAAGAGGACTCCCTCTATAATTTCTCCAGAGACCAATGTGAGGCTGACCCACATTGTAGTGCCCCAGACTGGGAGAAGAAATTGTTGCTCTTAAGACATGCTTTGCAAACTCTTATTGTTGGGTCTTACGCTCTCTGGCATACCAAAGATGTAACAAAACCAGAAAGTCTTTTGTTCCTCAGGGCTGTACTAAGAGTTAAGGGGATAAGCCACAATCATCATTCATGATGCATGACGCCACCTTCCACTATCTGAAAGCACAGCTTCCTTCCACATAGTATATTTATCATCACAAAATAACCAATGGAAAAAGTATTATTTCAAACAAGATAACACAAGCATCAACATAAGAACTTGTAAAAGTGTCATTTCAAACTGGGTATGGATCCCTGGATGAGTAGGACAGTAATAAATATGGGCTAGTAATTCTCTTTCCTGTGAAGAGGTCTTTCTAGAATTTTTTACTTCTACAAAAGAAGTAGCACAAGGGGATTTGAAAGCAGAAAAAGCGTAGCAAAGTTTTGTACCAACAAACCCCGAATCTGACAAAATCTCAGATGGTAGTGATGCTCCATGTACTGGTTACAATAGTTCGTAAGCATTCACTTTCCTTTAGTCACAGTCATTGCAGCTTGCAGACTCAGAGGTGGGAAGCAGAAAACATAGGAAGCAATGTTTTCAGAAAGAATACAGTTTTGCATGTATTAGTCTCTAAAGAAGGGGTTAGTCACATGATGTGTCTACAACAAGTTTTCCAAAACAGTGGAAAGGTTAGAACAATGCTTCTGGAAAGGGGTTCCCTTGCTCATACAAAACAGATGAAAGATCAGCCTATTCAATACTCTGGTGTCCTGTGAACACGAAAGCAAATAATGAATAAAGAATAACTATTAAGAAATATTTAATGCCCTTTTTTTCCTGGCTTCTTTAGGTTTTCTGCCCTGTAAAGAAAATTTTATTTGATTTTTTCTAATGAGAAGGAAATATGGACAAACTCCTTCCACAAGATTCATATCTATACTGGGAAGCTAGTCAGAGTTCACACAGAGCTTAAAATTCCTGGAACTAAAGACATTTACTTCAACACAACATCTTGTAGATTGACATAGCATTTCCAGTTGGTGGTAGGACTTGCCATTTTTTTTTTTAAATTTAGATTTAGTATCTGACTTCTTTTACATGCAACATTTCCTAAAGGATGCTACATTTCTAGCACTGTGATTTTCTAATTGCGTAACACTTCTTTTCCAAAAAAGACATTTTTCACATGCTTTTTATAAATCTAACCTAAAAGAAAAAATACTTTAAATAAAAGCATATGGTAGAAGCTTATCCAAGAAAGTATCAGTCTAGATCCAGCCAGCATTTTCTAACTTTCAACACCATATTGCACACTGGAAAATATTAAAGCACCTAGTTTGAGTGTTATGTTACACATATTCCTATGAAAATACTTCTCATAAAATTATATTATAAATAATAAAACATACTCCACAATCAAAGCATAATGAAGGTTAAGCTAAGTCACTGTTTCTAAACTAAAATTCAGGCCAATTTCCTGATTTCCTCTTTCAGCTGAGTGAAAGGGTAAGACAACATGTACCACGTACAGCCCCCTAAGAAGATGCTCGTGTAAGTTCTGGGGCGTTTTCTGTTAATTTTGTTTTTCTCAGGTGGCACAAAGAGAATAGACTTCAGACATAAAGTCCCATGTGTCAGGGAACGCTGAGCTAGCAGACGTACAAAATCCAGTACCAAGAAATTCCGGTAAAGGCAAAAGATGGGCAGGGCAGACACCCACTGTGCTGATTCCTTCTTGTGTAAGGTCTCTCCTCTCTGGGACTAAAGTCAGAGCAATCCCTGGTGTAGCCTAGTTCACTCCCTCTGAATGTAAAGAGGTGGGAACTGAAGCTTTCTGGCTGAGGTGGGAGAAATCCTAGGAAGATTGCACCTGGCTTCTTTTCCTTTCCTTTCTTCTTTCTGTCTTGCCTCTTCTCTCTCCCACGAAACACGAACTACATTCTGGCAGCCATGCAAAAAGGACAACAATCTTTTGGAGTCACTCAAGCATGGCTGGGGGTATGAGGTCCAAAGGATGCAGCCTGGGCTAAGGTATACCTGAACATGGTGATGGTCAGCAGGCTGGCCGGGAGCTGTCTCTTCTTCTCATCTTTCCCTTCCTCCCTCAGAAAACCAGTGAAAGCGTACAGGGGCAGGCAAAACTGTGCACTGTCTGCAAACAGGTGCAGGACATGTTAGGATGAGAACAAACTTGTCTGCAGTTTGTGGTGCAATTCCAGATATTAAACTATCTCACCTTAGGACTTAGGACAGGTGACTTGTCCTCGGCAAGTTGTAATTTTTTCCTATGTGACTGCTTGTGACAAAACAGCTGTTGGTAAGCTGAATCTCACAAAATGCTGGGAAATGAGGGAGAAAGAAGAGCAGGGCTTGACAGATTCAGTGAAGTATTCTGAATGTATGATTACTGGTACCTTACCATGAGATGTTTACTCTGTCTTTAGAATACACAGCCTCAGTGAACTTCCAACTGATTTTACACCATGATAGATCTGAAGTTTAAAATCCTTCTGGGGACAGCTTCTTTTCTTTTTTTTTGTTTTTCCTACCTGCTATCTGTCCCTTTTTCTCTATTTTGTTTAGTCATCTCCTGTGTTACAACTAAAGTGAAAGGTATTTGGGACAAGGACCATATTTCTCCAGTATGTCTGAATTGTGCCTACTACAATGGGGACAGTACTCTTGAAGAGAAATCCTCTTGAGCACACACTAATAAAACACAAAATAAGAATATAGTTCTCATACTCTCCAGTAAGGTTAAATGTTGCATCGCATTACTTTGGAGAAATACATACAACCTGAATGCCTAAAGGGAATTATAATATGGTACAAACTTCAAGCACACATACATACTTGCAAGTTTTTATATATCTACAAAACATGAATAAACTCCATAGCTCTCTCTTCATCTCATCTGTATTAACTGTCTACTTCTTATAATCGTATAATTATTTAGAGAAGGATGCCCCCCTTCTGGGTAAAAACATAATAAATGGGCAGAGAATTCTGAGTTCTCTGGAGTTTCTCAAGGAGAAAGTGAACAAAACGCTAATTCGTGAAATGTAAAATAGTTTAAAAACTCTAAACTTGCAGGCCACTGTAAAATACACTAAGTTTAAAGGTTTTCCCATTGCAAGTTGTTACTTACAGGACTTCAGAGGGATATTTCCAACAATTTCAGATGTAAATCTAACTAAATATAAACATACCATGCAAAGGTAATGTTGCTAAATAAAACTAGTAATAATAATGATTTCTAATCTTTGTTTAAAAGCTATGATTATATGTAACCAATTGGAGTCCTTAAAGGCAGACAGTTGGAATCTACATTCAGCTGCAAGATGTTTGGTGCAATATTAAGAAAGAATTCAATCACCATGAACATTCCAATGTACAAAGAGTCTTATGGGATATGAAATTCATCCCACAAAAAGCAATAGGCAGATCTGATAATCCAGAAGTGATGAAGCCCAGGGTCTTACAGCATATTTTTATTTGAAACACTTTCTCTATTTTATTTTTATTTCATTGTAGTTTTCAAAAGAAGATTAACATATAAAAGGCTTTTGGTGGGATAGAGAGAATAAAGAACTTTTTCATAATCTCAATAGAGTGACATTTTAAAAAAGCTTTTTTCTATTCACTGGAAATTAATTTTATTAAGATTATAACAGGAGCGTGCTTACTTACTACATGTAATGGACATTCAAAACAGTAAACTTCTGTCATGGATCTTCCCTTCTTTTCACAATTTTGTTTGGCTCAGTAACATGTTGGTGACTATCCTTCCATTACATTGCTGCCAGTCTGATCAATCTTTCTTCTTTGTATATTTCCTGCTCCTTTTGCATACTAACCCGCTTTTTCACACTTTGCTTTCTTTTTCATTTTACAGGAGTATGACTTTTACCTTGCCTTTCCTTCCCAAATATTACTGAGGAGGTAGTATAGGAAATTGAGAAAGAATTGCTAATTCAGTTTTAGTTTTGCAAATTTGTTAACATTACTATCAATACGAATACTATCATATTGTCTATCTCTAGCAGTCACATGAAGATTATACAAAAGTTAAGAAGGCACAGTTGTAAATAAACTATCAGCAGCAAGTCAGAGGAAAACAAAGGAGGTTTAAGTGTCCATTAACCCTCAGATACTGAAGGGTTCTGCCTGACTTCTCAGTAATACTCTGAAAACATGGTGCATGTTTTTTTCTCTGGTTTGTCTGATGTTCCTGAAATGCACTATAACTAGTGTGTCTTTGAAGACAACATTGAACTGCAGCAAAGAAACACCACAGTTTCCAGACTAGTGACAAATTTTGCAATGTTTATCCTGAGAACAGGTCATATTCAACTGAAGTATTTGTGATTTGCATATAGTTCTCTAGAGTGGAGTTAGGTATTTTTTAAAAAAGAAGGAAAACATCTCCCCAAAACCACTCAAGGACTCATTCTCGCCACAAACTATTTGTGTGGCTGCTGGATTTTGGAAGCTTTGTGAGATCAGAGATTTTTAAAGACACTGTGTAGCAATAATACCTGCCTGCCTGACTTGCGTATGTCAGCCAGGAAATTAACTAGAGGCCTTGATCTGCTTCCTTCCTTCTCTAAAGACGTAACTATGAAATAGGCAATGAAAAATTAACTAATAGAAGTTAAATTTAAAAATTCCCTCTGATTAGAGCAAAAGTCCATTCCTCAACTTCTTTACTGAGTAAAATTGCTCTACTTTAATACCAAGCTTCAAGTTTTGGGGATGTTTTTGGCTTATTCATTTGCTTGGGCTTTTTTAGTTTTATAAAAAGAAAGTTATAGTTGTGCTTGGGCAAGCGGAGGTTGTAGCACATGTATAAAAGCTCTGCTAAAGCTGGTTAAAAGCATGTGGGGGAAGATGTGAAAAATAATTTCCTAAAACCATGCAACTCTATGCATTAATATAGAAAGAAAAAAAATCATGTAGGCCTTCTAGCTGAATGCTACCACTGCAAAAGGTAAAATGAATTATTATTAATACTATAAAGTTGGTATGGCGGTTACTTTGTATCTCAGGTAGGGTGAAATGGTTGGAAAGGTTGGTTAACTAGCTACCCAAAATATTATTTTACAACATTAATGCTAGCACAAGAACGTTATTAACAGCATGTTGGACATTCTTGGGTGAGTATACTTGAGGCACAGTGCCACCTAATTGTAACAATATGTGGAAGCTGGTATAAGACAATGCACTACTCCTATATGGGCAATGTACTGTCCTTTTCATCAGTTCCCAACTCAGAGAGGCTACTTTTTAATGAAAACAGTGCATCACATGCTTGAATCATGATAAAATTAAGGAACTTAACATCCTTTCCTGTACAGGAGCATCTTTATGCAGAATATTGGCATTTATCAAAGAGTGGTTTCTCAAAATACAATTCCCTTGTATGCACTTGTGATGCTGAAGAATTAAACAGAGCATCAGTTTCTCTCCCCGCTCCCCAGGAAGTCAACACAAAATTAAAGATAAATAACTCCTACCTTTAACTGCAAATTTTATGAGAATTCTTGGATTATGAGAAGAAGAGCAGAAAGATTAACAGAAACAGCCTGATCAATCAGAAGCAAGCCCAAGATCGAAGTCAGGGCTTCAGGGTGTCCCAAGCTGTGTTACACTGAAAATTTTTCTGTGCAAATTGTTTGTGAGGACTTTATTGCCTCGCCAAAATATATGGGCATCTTTTCAGTTCTAACAGATAGTTACTGGCAGTCTCTTTGCATCTGCTGCACGTGTAGTGTGCAATACTGTCCGGTGTAGTCAATCCAATGCTTTCATGAAAGGTAAAAACTGCACTGAGCTTTGATGTACTGGCACAGGAGATTTGACCTCCATGGCTCAGCATTGTGAACTGCAGTTTGCAATTGGCTCTCCTCTCTACTACCATGAACAACTTTATTGTCAGCAAAGTTTGCAACACCACCATTCACCACCCTTCCTACTATCATTTATGAAATACTGAATGGCAAGATCCCTTGGCTGCAAAACTTGATCCTAATTCCTACACTTTGATTCCTCATTTTTAACCAATTATTTATCCTTTCTAGGACTTCGCCTTCTCATTGCATAGCAGTTTAACTTCTTTAAGAGTTTTTGGTGAAGAGTGCTGTTGAATGCTCTCTTAAAATCCAAGCATGGTCAATTCAAAACTTCCAAATAGCAACAGGATTATTGCACATGAATAGACTATACAACTGATGAAAAAACAAAATGCTTTGAGAAGCAAAAGACTAATAAAATATTCTCTATACAGTGAATGTCCAACAAATCCAGTACAGAACTATGACAGACCTCCTTTAGATATATACACACTGAATTAGCCTATAATGCCTCTGGAGTCCAGCAATTATCTCTCTTTGGAATTCTGCAAAGAAGTTCATCCAGTCTATTGGATGAATATGACTATTGGATTTNNNGGATGAATATGACTATTGGATTTGTGCAGATTGCACAGATACAATGTACAGAGATTAAAAAAGCAAGTAAACCTGGATTCATCCCAAACCTGTGGCCAAGGTAGACAGTAGACAAGAACTGGTGAAAGACAAGACCTCCAGAGGGCAATTCTGATTTTAGGTGTTCTAAATACCTTCTAGGGATTTTTAACGTTTCTATATTGCCACAGAGCCCTAAACTATGTATCTTAGCCTGAGTCCAGTATTTGGAACTGTCATACCTGTATGGCAGCATGGAAGCACCTCTACGAGTGCCTGCTTTCTCAATCCTATGTCATGGAGAGTTTTTTTATTTTTATCTTCAACACAAATGCAATGCTTAGACTAGATACAACCTAGTCACTTTCTATCTAGCTTTCCAGTTTCCCGAGATCCAAAGATAACATATAATTTGCAGTGTATCAGACTCCTTTGGTAATTAAATAGAATTATTAGCTAATATTCTCTTACTTTAACATTGATTTTTTTCTTCAAAACTTCCAGAGATTAAAAATTATCATAAACTGTGGCAAGAAATCCTGCACTGATTAGCAGCTGGTAAATACAGCTATATTATCATCCGGGGAGATAAATGCAAAATTAAGTAAAACAAAATTTCCAATAAAATGAAATTGTATGGACTTTCACTCATAGGCTAGGAGAAGATACATTTTAGTTTTTACATACAATAGATTGTGATATAATCATAACTGCATCAGCGATTCATAACCTGACCCTGCCCTCACTCAAGTCAGGCCAGAATTCTTATCAGCCTCATGCCACCTGGCAGCCTTGTCAGGACTTTAGACTTTATGCCATAGTACAGAACACTGACCAGAAACATTAACACTAGACCCCATCCCATAACCTACCCATTGCAAATGGACACCTCCTTAGCACCTTTACCTTGAAAGTGACAGCAATAAGATGTGCCGTATTACTTAAAAGATACCCCAGAGTGCTCTTTGAAATGGCAACATGAAAGAGATTACAATGACTAGGGCTTGAAGCCAATTTGAACCGAGTGATTGATTCTACAGGAAGAAGAAAGAAGTCTCCATAGATGACAACAATGAATGTGTAATTCGGTACTTTAAGGACTCCTGAGTGACAATTCAGCCTCTATTTACAGATATGTATACATAAGTATATGTATATGTATGTGTGTGTATATATATATGTATATTGTTCTTGGTATTTCTTACGTTCAGCTCCTTTGAATAGCTCCTTACATACAAGGAAACTATTTTTGATCAGCTGAATGCCAAAAATAATTACCTGGCATTCTGCCCTTGTGCATTAAGCCCAGTATCTCTCAATTAAGAAAACTAATTTTAATATCTGACAATTTATCTAAGATATTATTCCATAAACATAAAAATATTTTAGTATTATTCTTTCTTTTATTGCCAAATTAGAAAGAAACATCTCCATAGTCACAAGGGTAAGATGGTGCAGGGAGCTAAACAATTGCAAGAAGCTGCTCTGTGTATTTCTGTGGTTTGGAAATAGTGCCAAGTCGGAAGGAAAAGACATTCTCCGCATTTTCTAAAGCAAGATAAATACAGAAAAGAAATATAGATGAAAGATGGAACTGCTATCTATGGCCTCTGCCAGATTCCTTGGCTTTTTGGCACACCTATTGAAGCTGGCAGACTTAGGCAGTAGCAATCTTTTCCATTAAAAGGAGCAGCATATATTTTGGTTTAACATACTTTGTTTGTGCATTTTTAAGCTTCAAAAATGTCTATTTAATTTTTTTTTTAATGATTCCTTCTGCACAGTTGGCTGCCGTTGCACTTATTTGAAGCGGCTCATTTATCACTAAAAGAGCTGCAGGGCACAGCTACTGTTAAACAGCTCCAACAAACCTACAGCTTAGTGGGACAAGCTTCTTTTTATAAGACTAAAAGATGTTTAAAATGTGCCAAGAGGAGCTTTATGCCAGCCTCTAGGTTTGTTATCCAAACGTTACTAAATTAGAGGTCTCCTGAAGCACAGAGTTTGGGCAAAGATAAGCTGATCTCCCTTAGGCTGCTGTTTTTTCCCATCTGGGATCAGCCAGATTTAACAGAACACTTGCTACGTATCATAAACTTTAGTAATGTGAAATTTTGAGAAATAATCTAAAGTCTGAGGCTTAATCTACACTGAAGCCAAACTTCACTACCTTTGGCAATGGTGCAAAAGCAAAATGTTTTTCATGTAAGTACCCCTACTTTATGAACGGTGAAATTTTGCTTATGAACGTAAAGGCTTACTGGTTTCTGTTTCCTGGAGCTGAAACTGTAAGGAAAATGTTCACACCTGGCAGTTGCTAACACAGTAGAAACTGCAGTGGTGCAACATTGTCAATTTTCGTTAATCCTTCTGAAATAAAACAAAATATGGCAGTATTGGACTTGGTTTATGGAACCTCTTATATCTGATATTTTAAAGTGTGATGTGATCAAAAGATTTGTGCGTGAAGGGATTGGACATACTTTCTGTAGACAACAGACAAGCAGAAATTTTGCCATTTAGTGCCCTCTTTCTTGATATCCAAGAACTGTAACAACTAATTTATAAAAAACAACAGGCATCAGCCTGGAGTATGTGCCAAACACGCTGTATCTCCAGCCTGAACTTTGGAGCCTGAATAGAGCCAACCATGACAGTTAGAAAGTGGGTTCTTCTAAACTTAAAATAAAAATACAACAATGTAAATATGCAAATACATACTATTGTACCCCAATAATATTATTGCGTAGACATTATATGAAATATTTTTGATTGACTTATAAAGATCTTAAAGCTTGCTTAATAGTGTAAAACCCTATATTCTGTATTCAATGTTCTCAGCAAAGGCCCCGTACAAAAAACAATCAATCAACTCCATATCCAAATACTCCTAAAGAAGCAGCTGCCAGTGCTTTTGCATTTTACTTTCTGAACTTCATATATATATGGTTTGTGGCAAAAAGTTGTTTTTAGAATGTTTTCAGTAGAAATTACTAGTAATTGCCTTCCATATTTTGTAATTCATATCTATTTATCTCACAAAGATGGTCTTATGAAAGTCTTTTCACATAAAATGATTAGCCAAAACTTCTTGTATAGATTTATGACTTTAGCAAACAACAACCAATATTCTGGAAGCTCTGCACAATAAAATACACAAAACACATTTTTTAATACAGTCATTATAACAAAGTATAAAAGAACTCTCCAAATATTAAATCTACATTTCACAATAACTTCCATAAATCACAGTTAAACCAACTATTTTTATATCTTAGACTACTACACGGGAGTGGAAGAGCCTACGTGTGATTAACCTTTCTACTCCTAAGAACAGAACTCAAAAAGCACAAATACCTCTAATTAGTTGTCGTGGTTTAACTCCAGCCAGCAACTAAGCACCACGCAGCCGCTCACTCACTTCCCCCCACCCCCCCCGCAGTGGGATGGGGGAGAAAATCAGGAAAAGAAGTAAAACTCATGGGTTGAGATAAGAACAGTTTAATAGAACAGAAAAGAAGAAACTAATAATTATAATAATAACACTAATGAAATGACAACAGTAATAATAAAAGGATTGGAATACACAAGTGATGCACAACGCAATTGCTCGCCACCTGCTGACCGACGCACCCGGAAGTCCTCAAGCCCCGATGCCCCCCCAGTTCCTAAAATGTCACATGGTATGGAATACTCCGTTGGCCACTTTGGGTCAGCTGCCCTGGCTGTGTTCCCTTCCAGCTTCTTGTGCCCCTGCAGCTTTCTTGCTGGCTGGGCATCAGAGGCCGAAAAGCCTTGACTTTAGACTAAACACTACTTAGCAACAACTGAAAACATCAGTGAGTTATCAACATTCTTCTCATACCTAGCTCAAAACTTAGCACTATACCAGCTACTAGGAAGACAATTAACTCTATCCCAGCTGAAACCAGGACATTAGTTCATCACAGAATTCAGTAAATACATTATAGCTGTTACACCTTCTTTGCAAAAAAAAAAAACCCAAACCCCAAACCAAAAAACCCAAACTGAAAAAAACCCCATGCATCTCTTGAGGCTATAGTCTGATGAGAAGACAGGAACAAATCTGATGATTTAATTAAAAAAATATACATTCAGATGTATGAATATACAAATCAAGTCCCATTCTTAGGAGCATGAGTCTCTGCTTTGCCTGCCTTATTGTACCAAGCACTTGAAATTAGGTTTTCAGCATCCCTGATGAAGTTCCTACAAGCTACAACAACTGATATTCTAGAAGACATCTATTAATGTTTTGTAATATTAAGAAAACAGAGCACTTGTAGGTTGGATAAACACTTTCAATATTAAAAAATGTCAGAACATGAATGGAAAGTCTGATCTGCATTTCCGATAGGTACTGTAATCATTAAGTTAATGGTTCATCTAGTCCCAAAATAATTATTCTGTATGTACAACGGAATAAGAGGAGAAAATGGACTTGTTCATAGTGCAGCACAGTCATAGTATCTTTAAATAAACTTGTTTGGATAATAAAAGTAGCTCAGAATAATGCAGAGCTCAACAGAGGCTGATTTACTCTTAACTTCATGTAGCCTTCAGCACAGACACACACATGCAAAAACTGCCAACAGCACCAGTTCTGGTTCCCATGCGCTATAAGTGCCTTAAAGTCTGGGTGACTGGCTACTATCCAGTGGTCCTTGGTTTTCACAAAAAGCTCAACAGTCAGTGTTTGGTATTTTTGTTTTACTTATGATAATTGAGTTGCAGCTATGAATTAGCAGTAATTGTATTTTGGTTTGTTTGAACTATCACATATGACCAATACAAATATTTTTATATATTTTTTCTACCACTCCATTCCTATCTGTTTGTTCACCTCCACCTTGTTTTGTGCTACATTTAAATTTGAAAGTTTTCTGGGGTCATCTTCTTATGTAGGTATACGTCCTAGCAAAGTGAACTACTTATCTGTGATCAATGGCTTTAAGCATCAACACAGTACACAGAAATAAATGAATAAATAGAAAAATTAATACCTTTACCATTTATTATTTAATTAGTTCCGAATTCAAGCACAAACTTTAAGTCAAAACATCAAGGGATCCTCATAGGAGATACTGGAAATTACCTCACTGGGAAGATTTCCCTAAATGTTTTAGAATATTTATGTACCATCTGATTAGGTACTTGCAAATGTAGAATTTCACTGGCAGGCAGAACAGGCGGTTTTTACCTTCATACTTTACAATCAAAGCCACTGGTATTCTTTTCACAGGCCTTAATCCATTTGTGTCTACATAATTCAAAAGTATTTACTACGTTCTCAGCCAGTGAACTCCTTCAGTTTTCTAATGAGTCTTATCTTTGCCAAACCTGGAATCGTCCATTATGGAAAGGCAATATTTTCTTTTAAAGGCATTACAAGAAGAGTCAGTATGCTGGTTTCTTCAAATTTTCCTCTCTAAAACAATAAAATGCTTGAATACATCTTGTGGCTGCTTTAAATTGTGCATTATTCTTACGAAAGTGAGAGCTAACTCATCTGACATTTATAAAGTGTACTGACAACAACTAAAATCTGATTTAATCTCCTGAAAAAAACAAATTAACTTATATCATAAGGTCTAAATTCACTGGTGATTTACATTAACAATATTACCTAATTTTTACTGCTGTGCATGAAGGCCGACAGTACAGCATGCGAAGGTCTAACCTAGGGAACAGTTTCCAAAAAGACATGGAAATCAAAGTAGAAAATTGGCCAAATATGAACTTTGAGGGCAATACTGTGGCCAAACAGAATAATGAAAATCTCTGATGTCCAAACAGAGCTTACGTAGAAACAGGAAAATTATTTTACCTGTTCTAAGTATTCATACAGATATTACTGAAATACTGAATTCTGTTCTGAATTATGTTGAAATTCAGTCTAAAAGGGAAGTTAAAAAATAAAAAATTCAGAACTGACACACAAATATAGTTAAAGAATTAAAAAGATGCAAATTCCATCAGAGATTACACTTGCTTAGGTAATTAAAAAGATGACAGTGTGACAAGTAATTTGATCTTACTCAATAAGAATGTATGTGAGAACAGAAGTTATGTAGGGCTTTTCAGTTTACCAAGCAACAGTATCATACATGTAATAAGATAAAGTGTAAGATACATAGCATAAGATAAAGCTAGACAAACCTTAGGCTACAAATAAGGTGCAAATGTTTTTATGGGGAAGGTATTTAACTACTGGAACAAGTTAGGATGGCTCTAGTGGATTTTCCATCGCTGGAATTTTTTAAGTAAAGAGTCAGTGTTTTTCTAAAAGATATACCCTATTCCAAACAGAAATAAATTGAAGCAATGTCTCTGGTTTCTATGAGTGAGGCTAGTCAGACTAGATCATTAAAACTATCCCTTCTAGTATTATAATGTATGTACCTATGATTATTTAAAATGAGAATAGTGTCCAGGTTACTGGACTATAGTCTTATTTAGGCTTTTTAAATATTGGCACATTACCTTTCTTCCAGCCTTGCAACTTCCCCTGTACCGCAAGCTTGTTGAAAATCAACATTCAGGAGGATATTAATTTAAATTCAGCTGTCTGAAAGCTAGCTGTTTAGTCTGAGCTAGTCACCTAGGTCCTTTCTATACTTCGTGGAGAAAACTAGGCACTTTCATGAGTCTATTCCTTCCAGATATCTTGGGCATCTGTCTTCAGCTAGGACAAGTCTGCAGGTGCCTCTCTCTCTTTCCATTGACTACAGAAGGTGTCTTAGTTTAGACTACTTTAAACTTCATACCTAAAAGTGGTCCAAGTTTCATGAAAGGAATCCATCCTTAATACTCCAAAGATCTTTTTCAAAATCCCTGGATTCAAGTTAGTTAGACCCACTAATTTAAAATATCTGGCTTTATTAGATCATGCCCAAAGTGTGCTTCAGTTACTGCTGAGCAGATAGTGTTTCATCATCATCATAGCATATAAATGCATCTCATCTGTATTTTTCTAGGAAAAGAATAAATTAATTTTTAATAGCTCTTTCTTATTGCATTATTGTTCAGAATTCTGTCATTCCTGTCTAATAATGAACTGGACTGTATATTCATTTAAACAAGCTCTCCACTGCCTTTGGATGGGACTCACTCCAGTAAACAGATACCTACTGTGTAGATGTGCAGATCTGAACTTCAAACCTGCACTGCCATTATAGCCAAAGGAGACCAGAAAATACTGCCAGTAGAGACTGAGGTGCCTTATCTTTGCACAAATATCAAAATCAGAAGAGATGAAACACAGTAAAGAATCCATTCCTCTTCCTTGACTATCACAAGAGTTTGGGTGGCTATTTCAGATGGGCATGTCCACAATGTAAACATTTAAATTTCAGATGAATTATGACTTTGATTAATTTTGTTCTTTCACAGCCTCATTTTGGGTGCTTATTTTTCCTTGTTCTTACTTTTTTTTCATTACTTTAATAACCTCCTCAGAGGTCTCATTAGCCTAAAAGACTGGCCTCAACTCTGTAGGTGATGAGGCCATTTAAACTTCCTAGGCCTTCCTTACACAGAAATAATAATGATATTCCACAAAACCAAATCCTTTATATCACTTACAAAGTCAGAAATTCCACAATAGCAGAAATTAACTTCCACAATGGATTAGTTTTTATCTTTCTTCATTTGCAAAGTAAGAATGACCAGGAATAATCAGTTACATGTTTCTCACTTGTACATACTTTGAATCTTTCCAAATATCTTAAATCTTTTAGAAGGTATATTATGAGCAGTTTCGTAAGTGCCTATACACACCAGCATCCTCACTCACTCACTTCAGAAGTCTATCTCAATCTACAGCTTTACAACATAATCAAGAATAAGTGTGACTGTAACACAGAGAAGCATTGTATTAATTTCACATGGTGACATGGTGTCTAGGACAATGATTTAAATACTCTTTCAAGATCTTCAGATTACTTGAATTCTTCCTTTAAAACAAGTTTAGACTCATCTTTTCACTACTAAAGTAGCTGCACTTTCCTCATCTGCCTGTGCCTTGCAGAACAGTCTTTCCTCAATTCATCTTAAAAGAGCATTCCTATTAAAAAACTTGTACTCTTTAGTAGACAGTTGGAGATCTTTTCATGAACAAGCTTGATTGTTCTAAGGTTTCAGCAGCAGTCAGGTATATAGACATCCTTGTTCTTTTGCAACAGCTAAATTTAAGGGAGATTTTCTGCTATTTCCATGAAGAATGTGGTAATGGCTGGATACTTCCAGTTGTCTGTGACTTTTCCTATTTCTCTTCCCTCTAACTGTGACAGACTCCAAGTGTGAAGAACGTTGCCTGGTACTCCTGCTTATCTTGGCTATAAACTGCCAATCCCCAACTGGATTTCTCTTCTCCCTTGGCTTGTGGACAGCTATCTCCAATCCTGAATTCAGGTTGATGCCTGTTCTTTAGTCTGATGTCTAAAAATTTCTCCTGCTTTCTAGTGTCCCACATGTCATTACTGGGTCTTTGAAAATACAAATCTCTTTTCCAGCCCAGCCATGAATTTTTACTTCAGAAAGAGGAAATATTTTCTGGTGTTTGGTAGAAAGAAAGCATTGATTCATCTGTCACAGGTCATAACCATTGTTCCATTCCCAATCAAAAGAACATTGGGTGTGGAACTGAACATAAAAGAAAAACTTCATAAACTGCCTTTCTAAACTTCTTCCAAAATCACCCTGTTGCTTTACCAAGAATTTCACATGGCAGCTG
>VYZV01019591.1:155325-165371 GCA_013401275.1 Pandion haliaetus
CATGCATATATGGTCAGGAAGTCTGATGCTTTGAGAGAGTCTCTGACCAACTGTTCAAGCACTCAGCAACTGTGTCATTCACCCAGAGCAAACATTTCCCTGAAGCATCAGACTTTCTGTGCACATGAACATAGCACATGAACATGTGCTGAAGAACACCTGGGATTATGCATGTATTGCAACCTAGTCAGAACTACAGCAGCTGTGACATTAATCCAACTCTGCATGATTACTGAAACACCAGATATCTGGTAAAAGGATGAAAAAATATCAAAGCAACCCAGACAAATTTTCCAGAAGCAAAAATATGATTGGTCCTGGAAAAATCTGTATGTAACAACCCCGCCACAAATACAAAGTATGCTTTCAGTCAGCTATTCACTGGAGAGGCTAGAAGAATGAAAACACCCAGACATTCTGTCATCACTGAGAAGTACAGTGCAAAGATACCCAATAGCACAGAGTGAGTGCTGCAGCTTCTGTCTCACCTGTGCTGGGCAGACCAATTGAATAGACCAGGCAAGATTCAGCACTCTACTGACTCTTGCATTTGAGCAACTAAATCTCCTCCACCCACTCTCCTTGCCATCTGGGAATGCCTCTTTAGACTTTCTGAAACTCCAATAATTGATTGTTGATGGTAATTCCAACAGTGCCAGCATAGAAGTCAAGCTCATAAGCGTTGGTGGATTGGCCAGCTGTGCCCTGAGCTGTGCGCGTGTTGATTTGCTTCATCATCTGCTCAGCTCTGGCAATACAGAACAAAAGCACTTGGACTAGCACATCTGGAGAAACTGTCATAGGTCCAACAGAAAATATTTTCTCAGACTGTCCACCACGCTTCACTTATTATATGGGCATCCTCACTGGATAGGAACCACTATGTCTCACTGGTCTGATATATCCTCCAAAAAGGCCTATCTGTTGCTTTCCTCTGCTTTGCTGCTTTGCCATTCTAGGTATAACACAATATATAAGCATTAGAAAATGGTTGGAAACATCACAGCAGGATAATTCCCAATTAAACCAGGCTTTATTTAGGGTTAGAAACTCTAGATGACCATACATATCATCCTCTTGTGGGTGGGAGAATTCCATTCCCTGAAAAATAGGGGGAAAACCAAACTACACATTTTTTAAAAAATGGGTATGCCTGTACTGCAGTCATAGTACTAGAATAAGGCAAATCATCTGACACTGAGCTCCATGCTACCAAAGCTAGACAGTTAAAAAGGCTCAAGATAGCTCGAGCAAGCTAGCTCTGATGACCTCTCACTGCAGTTTTGTCACTTTATGGCCTAGAGAGAACAGGTTTTTCACGGTTTATTAACATGGATCTCTGAGCCACGTTAACTTCAACACACACACTGGTATTGGATTCTCCCTGGCTATATCCTAGTTGAAAGGCAAATGCATTTTGCAATATGCCCTGCAGTCCTGATGCCCAATCGTTCATACACATTGTGGTTAGAGTTCTGCATCTGCATTTTTTTTTGACACAGACCAGAATGTATGCAACTGCGTTTAGTCCTGATGTGCAATCAGTATGTGGCTAGGCTATGCACTTGGACATAAGAGCTGAGAACTGCTCCAGGGCCCTACTTTGTAGATTTACCCATTTTATCAATTTGCCTTGTGTTAAGGATTTCTTAAAGACTTAAAGGAATGAAGCTTTAATAACAGCTCCATTTATACTTACTATGTTAGAAAAAATGCTATTTTAAAATATCTGGATAATTAAAAATACAGAAATATCATTTGTGAAGAAAGTTTTTATTTGTTCAATTACTTTCATATTCTCCAGATTAAATGTCTGCAGCATTTGTAATTAAGCACTTCCATGAATATTCACTTGAATGTAATTGAAAACAAGCACACAGAAAAATGAAATATGTGCAGGTGTTGAATAAGATAATTCCATGTAGCTTACCTACTTATTTGTAGCTCTTAGCACTAATTATAGGATGTGTTTAAAGAATTTCTTCAGCTGGATGGATTTCTTAAAATAGTTAATATCTTACAGAAGTATCAAACTTGTTTTCAAGGCTCAATTTACAATTGTAAATTGTTACACCTCGTTACACATTTGCTGGGTGACTCCAGGACTTCAGATTCTACGCCATATACACTGACTTCAGTAGGACACTGAAAAGAAGACAGCTTACTTGAAGAGCTAGACAGGTATCTTCTTAAAGATTTACACTTGTTCAGTACATTTGACTGTGCACTGGCTGATTTGGTATGGATGACATCAACCATTTGACTAGTCTGACCTGAAAACACACTCTGCCAAACTTCCATTATTGTGCTTTTTGGGGGACTAGCAAGAACTACTCCTTCAGGTAAATTACTGTCTTCCAAGGATATTTAATTTTTTACTGCCAGTAAGAAAAATAAGCAGTAAGGAATCATAATGTTTTTTTTTCCTGGCTATGTATTTGGTTCACAGTCACCTCCTGGCTATGAAGAGATTTCAGTCTACTAAACTGAACAGCTTACGGCATGAATCAACAGTGCAGCCTTTTAAGGTTAGAGGCGATATCACTGATATTCTGCATCACTTGCAAAAATCCTTCCCAAGACTTTTGCATATTGTGGTACTTAGCAGGTATGAAGAATTATTCCAGGTCCTTCATGGCAATGTGCAGTCACAGATGTTTTTATCTTAATGCTCTTTAACCTCTTAATTCTTGATCAGGTTTGGCTGCATTTTAAAGATTCATTACAGAAGAAGTTTAGTTTGCAGTCAGACTGCTTTCCCCCAAAAAACTGAGATCTTGTGAACTACAGAGGAGGATTAGTCAAACCTCATGGAATTTTGAAATACTTCAAGGTATGTGGGATAGCACTGCATCTCTTAGCCACATACATTTGTAGCCCTGATCTAAAATTCAAGTGATTTTTCAGTTCATTGAATATTTCATTTCTGAATGATACAGAGTGGAATTCAGACACTTTATCTTACACATCTCCCTAAGTATCTAAACAACAGAGTGACTAAATCTGTTCCTCTGACAGTATTTCTTTTGAGATACCCATGTGACTCAGTATAGTGAAGAAGGTTTCTGCCACATTAGACAGGGTGACTGTTTCTGCATACTGAATGGGAAAGCTCATTATCACATCTATGGCTGTTTTCCCTAATTGAATATGCCATGGGTATGGCTCAATAAAGTCCATTGACAATCTGGAGAATACTGCTTAATTATCAAAAGATAATGAAAAAGTGGTTTGCAAAGATCAATTATTATTTTTCCATATTTCCTATTATTTTCATTATTTTCCATCTGACATAAATCAGATTATCTGAGTCACAGAATCATTTGGGTTGGAAGGTATCTCAGGAGGTCATCTAGTCCAACCTCCTAGTCAAAGCAGGGTCAACACTGAATTCAGACCAGTTGCTGATGGCTTTGTCAAGTCAGGTCTAAATTCCTTTCGATGGAGATTCCACAGCCTTTCTGGGCAACTGTTCCAGTGCTTCATTACCCTCACAGTAGAATTTTTTCCTTATATCTAGATGGAACCCATCAGATTCAATTTATGACCATTGTCTCTTGTCCTCCTACCATGCTCTTCACTAAAGAGCCTGCCTTTGTCACTTTGATAAACTTCTCTTAGACGCTGGCAGACTGCTATTAAGCACTGCTGCCCAAAGGCCTTCTTTCTCAAAGCTAGACAAGCTCAGTTTCCTCACAAGTCATGGGCTTCAGTCCCCAACCATCTTCATGGCCCTCCACTGGACTTGGAGCCCAAACTGAACATAGTACTCCTGATGTGATTTAGTAAGTGCTAAGTCACCAGCCCTGACCTACTGGCTATGCTCCTGCTAACACAGCCCAGGATCCTGTTAGCCTTCATCACTCCGAGGGTACCCTATTGCCTCACGTTCAGCTTGCTGAACCCACTCTCCAGGTCCTTTTCAGCAGAACTGCTACCCTGGCTAGCTACCCTAGTCTCAACACAGACCAAATGCAGCTGCTTCCTGTCATATTACTAATGCATATCTGCTTATATGATACAAATACATGTGTGTGCTGGCACACGCAATGGGAATTGGTCACATATCCTCTCATATGTTCAGGCCATCCATCAGTTATGAGATGAGAGGCAATTCCACTTTGGTTCTGTGATGGACCCACATACAACCCCCACATTCAAACACTTGTCCACTGCATTACAAAAATACAAGTTTCTTGTACATAAGAAGAGAAGTGCACCCTGGAAAACAGTTTAGATGCAGCAAACATAACCCAAGTTCCTTTATTCTGTAGTTTCGCTCTTCCTTTTATCAGTTGTCTTTTCTCTCCCTTAACATATTATAGTCATTTCAGAATAATGTGAATAATAAAAAAATTAAACACCTGTGATATTTTTCCATACATCCCTATTTATCTGCAAGGGCAAATAAATGTTTTTAATTAGTCTAAATATTTTAACTAGGACTGAAAAATAAAGATTAACCTAGACTGAGATGGCATTATTACAAAAGTATATCATCGATCAGTACGATCAAAATTACGATCAGTGTGCTACAACTTATAAAACCTAAAACCTGCATAATACAATGAATGAAAACAACAGATAACAGGAAGGCAGAAAATGGGTTGTGTCAGTTGAACAGAAAGATAAGCAACATTAAAAAGTCATCAGATACTAGTTTCAAATTGAGCTGTAGTATAGTATATATTCACCTGTGCTGGGTAGCCAGTATAATGTAACTGTGATGGGAAAACGCTATCTTCCAGCACTGAAAGGGCAGCTTAGATCTGAGTCAGTTCAAGTACTGGTATTTAAACTGAGTCTTTAAACATTTTTGACCAATGGATCTTTTTAACCTGACTACAGATATAGCCAACTACAGATATATGTATGATAATGCAGGACCATTAGACTGTGCCAGAATTGAAACTGCTCACAATAAAGTGCACAATCATTAGCGCAAGCATAAATTCAATATTAATCCATCATAAGTCAACTCTTCCTTTCAATACATTTACCTGAACATGAAGTAAAATGAAAAGTCTGCAAACAGTGTATATTTCAGGAAATTTATGAAAATTGAGAGCTCCTACAATCTCCATCTCTAAGGCCATAAAGCCTTATCTCTCCCATGCCAAAGGAATAACTCTACTGGCTTCAACTAGTGAGATAAAACTTTGCTAAAAAAATCTTTTTGAGAGAAAAATTCTTTCTAGAGTAAGGTCTTTTCAGAATGTGCTCATACTTAACTCCTATAATAAGAATTTTTATAAGTAAATGCAGAATTCCAGGTAAACTAAGTGTTTGTATTATTCTATCTTAATTTGTCCCCAAATCCAGCTACACCCAGTTCCTAGGTGACTTTCTGCCATACTACGCAACTATCCATTAAGATAACCCAACTTCTTCTGCAAAAGCCACTTGAAAATGACAAAATGCTGATGTGACATCACTACCAGCCTAGGTCAGAGTCAAGTCAAGTAGACTAGAGGTGAATGTCCACATCATATTTCCATTCCTAACAACCACCTAGCTGTAATATCTTTAGCACTGAAATACTGTTCCTAATGCACTACTTAAGCAAACATTTTTAGGATAAAATTCAGAAAATTTGAGGGAGACAGCAGTATTCAAGAACTATTTCAAATGAAAGATCTCTTCTTTCGACCATGCCAAACCCCTTCAATAATTTGAACTCCAGATAAGAGAAACCTTCCACCTCACCTTCACCACTCCATTTTCATGCATGGTGATACAGTTGTTGGGATCCTCTGAAAGTTGATATAAAGCCTGAGCTGTAGCTCTATGAACTGATGGATCATTTGACTTCAAGTAACGTACTAAAGGAGCTACAGCCTTGGTCTCTCCAAAGGTAACTCTATTGCTCCCCCACATGCAACAGTGGGAAATGGCTTCTGCTAAGTGACGTCTTAATTTGTCATTGTTCTGAAGAAGGTAAAAACATAATAAATAAAAGACAACATAATACAATAAAAATCTCATAGGAAAGCAGAATTGTATTCTCAAACATCTTTAAGGCATCCCAATTTAACTGCAGTACAATTAAAAACAGGAGAGAGCTGTAAGGCATGGAGCTATTAGTCCTTTATTATTCTCTTTGTACAATGTGCTGTGAACTTTTGTATTATTTCAAAGGTGATTTTAGACTGACCAGACATTAGATAAGATTAGCATTAAAATGTAACATATAGCCCCATCATTGAGATTCTCTGCATGGTTCAGATTTATTGCTCTCTCAACCCTTTGTGCTTTTTTCATATGGCAGCTGCATCTCTCAAAAGCCATATTCAGCAACAGTGACTATCAAAGTGAAGTTCATCTTCCAAAGCAATTTTAGTACCAGCCCCAGAGTGTTTTCATGTCCAACATATATCTCATAGAGGAAGGATTCTACATTGGGTATAATGCAGTCTGACATAAGAAACTTGATATCAGAAACATACTATGTATGTTTAGAAGTTACTTACTGTGTTTGCTAGTTTGGACAACAGAGGGACGACTCCATGATCTGTTATAACAGCTAAATTTTCTTCATCTTTAGCTATATTTGTAATTGCTGCACATACACTTGCTAAAACTTCTTTATTCTTTGATTTTAGCAAATTGACTATCAGTTCCAAGCCACCAACAAAGGATCGAACCATTTCCCCAGCATCCTAAATGAGAATCAAAAGAAGTATTATTTTAAAATATTCAATCAGTATTTATATGCAAATGTTAAAAAGAAAGAGATTGGCATGACATAACTGCTCAAAACTGCAGCTATTGCTGTGTTGCCTTTACCAAGAAATATGGCTAATTTGGAACTCAGAGCTCTCTTGATTGACATACAAGAGTTAGACTGTTTTACATAGCACCATCTAGGCATAAATTCAATGCCTAAATAAAGGTATCTAGTGTCATTTTAGATACCACAGAGCATTCTTTATGTCCTCGAGCTGTCACTCCAGAAGGGTGCAAGTCCCTACCTGCTGTATCATATTTGCCAAGTGGATGCCTCACATACCTTAGGGCATCTAAAACAACAACAGACACCCTTGTTTAGGCTCTCATAGCATCTTCTATTTCCCACATTAAGTCTGACAGCTAAGACAAAGGAGTGGTAATACTATTTTCTTGTACCAATGCAAATGACTATTCAGGAATGCTTAAGAGAGGAGGTTACACAAGTCATGACAACAACTGTGGGACAACCATGGTGCACCTCAGAGCATGAACAATCAATGTAAAATGTGACTAAAGGACACAAACACAACTCTGGAAAAATGCCTAAGCACGCTCTTAGAAAGAAGTAGAAAACTAAACAGTGTGCCTTGGTCTTGAATACAGTAAGCAGATCTGGCCCATCTTTTCCATCTTGAAAAAAAGTTATAGTAAAGTTAGAAAAAGTTTAGAGAAAGGTGACAACAATAATCAAAGATAGGGAACTGCTCTGTAGAAGGAATGGCTAACCAACTAGGACACTCAAGGCTATAAAAGAGAAAAACGAGGAGCGGTATGGTAGAGGTGTATAGAATCTTGAGTAGAAAGGAAATGGCACACAGAGATCTCTCTTCTAGGAGAAGACCTGGGAGCATCAGATGAAATTAGCAGGTGGCATATTCAGAATAAAATGAAGTTATTTTCAAACAAAGCATAGTTAAGATATTGAAGTCCTTGGAGCAGGATTGCAGTGGTTGTTAGAAGTTTACATGTTAAAATTAACTAGACATTCACAGAAACCACCCCCCCCAAACATTAAGGGTTATTCAATACAAAAATATTCCCTCTGATTGAGAAAGTTCCTGAGCCACAGATTTCTTGAAGGTGGGAGAGCATTCTGGGGAGGAAAACCACAGCTACAAGTCTGCCCTGTTCTACCTTTCCTTAGGCATCCCTTGTGGGCTGGTATGAGAAACAGAATAGTGTCAGTGAACCTTTGGTCTGACACAGCATTGCCTGTTCTCACACTCTTGTGTTTATCAGTCAACTCAAATTATCAAGCACGTGTTTATATGTCAATTTGTAAAACAGGAAACCAGCAGTTCTGACACTGTGAGTCTGAACTAACAGGTATGGAATTCATTTGGTTGTCTCAAGCAAAGAGGAACTGACAGTATCTGATAAAGTGACTTGCAGCACACAGTACTTCATGTACCGCAAAAAGCACACAGGGTATAAATCTAAGTTTTGTTTAAGCGCAAATTCTTAACTGACTAAGTTACATAGTCACTGACCAATCCCGTACACCAAGATTCATTGCACTCAGTTAAACTGAGATGCTTGAAAATAAATGTATCTCTTTCTTTGGTAATTTGTTCCACCGTGTAAGATTACATTATTTTAGACAATCTCTTTTCAGTTTCCTCGTGGACAGAAACAATGCCAGAATAGAAAAATGTCTACTTCCTTGAATGGATGCCTAGTTATACAGAGCCTGAAAGACAACACTGCAAAATGCAACAGCATTTTTTGAAACTTCATTGTAAACAGAATAATTAACAAAAGAGGGGGGATGGAATTTCAAGTGCCTAACCTGAGGATATCATGTATTGCAATGTAATCTGGAGAAATCACCATTACTACCTGAATGGGCCCATCAGTTACTTTAGTTGAGTAGACCTCTATACTAAGCATAGATATGTGTGTTTTATCAGGACTTCTTTATACAATCTATAATCCAGTTCAACATTATCTGTTAGATTTTCAACCTTTCAGACGTGGATCTGGAAAGATGACTGGTTCTCCTAAAGTTCTTTGTCCAATGAATACATAAACTAGTGAATGACTTAATTATGGCTAACTTCAGGATTTCTGTAGAAACGTAAGACTTAAGGAAAGCACATGAACTATTGATTATGAAATAGATACAGGTCAGAAACCACTGTGGGCAAGAACTTCAGGTGTTTTTTGACGGTCATCTTATTTTTACAGAACTATTTACTAAAAGTATGCCGTTAGTGCCCAAATTGTACACTTCACAAAGGGTACTGAAAATAGGAATTGAAAATAGGTCAGAGGAGATCCTTGGTGACATCATGGTGGCACATCTGCAGGTGGCAGTGGATGGCCTGGTCTCAAACTGTTATTACAATGGAAAGAGAGCAAAAGTGACTGGCCAAATGTTTAGCAGTAACTTTGTACAAGAAATTTGTGCACTTCAATGATGGTAAATGTGTAGAGATGGAAATTACTTTCATTTTCTTCCTTGAACAGGTGAGAATTTTGAATAAAAACTACCAGACACTCTCCTGAAACCCTTTTGGACTGAAAGGTCTTACAACTTCATGAAAGTGCAATCATGGATAGGATGACCTTTCCTGGGGCTAGGGAGTGAGACCAAGAATGGTTTTGATTATATTTATTTCTTTTTGGGGGCTGATTTATGAACAGAGTAGGGTCCAACTGCATTGTGTTAGCTTTGCTGAGAAAATCCATCAAATTGCTCATGGACTTGGTAAATAAAAATTCCAGAAGATGCTGTGCAGTTCATCCTTTTTAGTTCTGGGTCTAAATGCCAAACAGAACTCTTAACTGTGATGTTTCCTTCTTACAGAAAGCAAAAGCAGTGGGTAGGTCCATCAGGAATGAAACATTGTCCAGAACAGGCAGTGCAGTTTTTGAGACTGGAAAGGGGAGGTTAAATCCGTATAGTGTGAGGGTCAAAACCAGAAGCCACAGCAGGTGGAAAAAGGGTAGTATTCAAGAGCAAACTTCGTGCTGAAGTCCTAAAAAAACCAGAATGAACAAATAACTGAGGTCCTTACAGAAATTAAAAGAGGATCTAAATATTTATGCAGAAGAAGGACAATACAGGTTTGTGACTCAGAAAAGCAGCTGAGAGAAATAGAGAAGGGTGGGCAGTGGTCTTCCACTTCTGTTACCATGTGAGCTGCATGTAAAGGGAGGTGGGCTTACAGCATGTTTCCCATGGACATGCTAGCATAAACATTTCTCTGTCATTGTTAGTGTATGCATACCACACTGTAAACTTATCTACAGACAATCACCTGAATAAAAACAGTATTTCTCAGTATCAGCTTTCATGTCTGTCTTGAAATCTT
>VYZV01019592.1:354-17340 GCA_013401275.1 Pandion haliaetus
AAATAAGTTAACGGCACACAGAACAGCAATACTGTCTGCTCCTTCCAATGTTTTCCATGCTGCTCTGCAGTGTTGTATCTGCTCAGCACTGTCCACAGTATTTCCATTAATTAATCTAAATCTTCTGGGAATCAGATTCCTATAGGTTTACCCAAACTCAAAAGCTCAACTCAAGACCAAATTTCTCACCTGGGTTTCTTCCTTAGTGCAACATGGCAGATAGCAAGCATAACCCTGTGTATTAATAATCAGACTCGGTTGTGTTGATCTGTCAAGCAGTACCAACCAAAAAAATTCAAGCTTTAGCTTCTTAGATTTAACCACTTTCTTAAACACCAACTAATGCATTTTTCTGTAGTTACCTATCATGCATTATGAGCTTTTGAGTTCACTGGTGAATTATCCCTTTATCAAGTATGTGCTGATGTTCAGTTATCAGCCCTTACGAGTTCATTTAATGGTACGTGTTCATTTAATGGTACATTTGGACTGTTCTAGAGTTCACACAATATTCCCTCATACAATGCCACAAATATCATATATAGGCCTGTAGTAATACTTTACCTGGACTTTAGCCATCCTGTTTATCTGTCTCCCGGTAGTCTCATTTGCATAATCTTAACTAAACATAATACTTTGTTAGACCTGGATAACTTTGCTTTATATTAATCACCACAGCCTTGACTTCAGTCACATTGTTACATTGTTTGACAGTATTCAATGAAGAGGAATCACACATTCATCCCAGTTCTGTGAGCAGAGTGGCCTGCGTTGTCCATCTGTGTCAAACTGCAAAGCATTTTGGAGTTTCTACGCTGTATACAACATAAATGACTTCTACTGTGCAGGCCTAAGGGATTTTTACAAAACTTTGAACATCAGTTGAGATTGACCAAAGTGATTTCATACCCATGAGTTTCAGCAGAGTTATAAATTTGTTTGCTGGCTTTCATCCCTTGATGGGATGCTTGTCAAGACTAAAGCCCACGATTTTACACATAGTCAAAAGCAGTGGAAGTCCGTGTTGGTGGCTGCCTACTGTAAGTATGAGAAATGGTTGTGGTACTTGATCTCATCATCTGAAGTAACTTTGATAAACTTTTATTTTTGCCTACAGTTACTGACATCATTAATGTCCATCTGGAAAGGTGTTGTCTTTAAATAACAAAAGCAATTGACTCCCATTGTTCTTCATGTTATTTTCCTGAAAGCAGTAGAGTCCATAACACCTTTTGACTTACGCTTATGTCTCTTTCCAATTCTTAGCATTACACTTGCCAAAACTTCTGTTCCAGAAGAAATTTTCAAACCAACCTAATTGATGTATAACCCAGTGAAAATAGTATCTGAGGTCCTCATTGTTTCATTGCAACCTGCTGCAGTACTGACCGATAGCATTACATGCCATGTTTACCTACCACCACCTACGTCCATTTGCTATAAGCACGTATCATACCATGGTGGTTACTGAAAACCACCTCTGCAAGAGTTTCGTCATGACTGCAAAATGGAGTCTGTTTGTCAGAGCACGTGAGAAATACTGCAAGCTATGTAAGTTTGTAATCATGCTAAGATTACTGGCCTTAAGCCCATACTATACCTTGATAAAAATGTAATTGTTGTTCACCTTCTACAAAGGAAGACTACATAAAAATACACAGTTTGAACTAGAGAATGTAATACTATTTTTGCCCGCCCTTTATGAGTTTTTAGCATATCAGGCTGCCTGAAAGCCCTTGTAAACCTCCACGTTAACAACAGAACAAACAGTCTAGGTTTTTTTCCTGTAACTCTGCGTCCCAGCTTTTGTTTTCTTATTAACGCAGCCGTGGCTTGTTTTCAGTGGGCTTCACTGCTCAAGAAAGGAGTATTTCCTAAAGCAAGATGTAAGAAACATTTTTTTTATAGCAAACAGTATAGGTATGGCAAAGAGGCCAGCCATTAGGTTTACTTTTGTCTTGTTTTAGAGCCTTGTTTGCACTGAAGAAACAAACTGTCAGGACTAGCAAATTCCTGGGAAGGAAAAGGTGATGACCTCACATAATGATGTTTTTCCAACAGTGCAGCTACGTGAAATTGTATGTCAGGCTTGTGGTAAAACAGGAAGAATTGGCCATTGGGGTTTATGTGTATGTTTGGCTTCAGCTTGAGAAGATGGACTAAGAATTTGATTATTTGCAACCACATTTATTTACATTTTTGTCAGTAGCAAGGACTTCCTAACATACACAGAAATATAATGTATTTCAAGGGTTGTGTGAAAGAACTGTCTTTTTGGAAATCAGATCCCGGGGTGTTTGGTCCCTTTGAGACATCAGAACAGAAGTTTTCAAAGCTGTAAAGCTGTCGGTACCATACATTGTTCTTGCACTAAGTGCTGTTGTCATACTTCGGCATTTGTGTCAGGCCTCACTATCATGCTCCCTAGCTGGGAATAAATGCTAGAACTGCAGGTGTCAGAAGAAGTCTTGGCCAGGTCAACATAATGATTCTGTCTGCCCCTTTGGCAACCGGTCCAGACCTGTATGAGAAAAATGGAGACAGACCAAAACTGGCAATAAGGAAGAGACACGAGTGTAATTTAAGAGACACAGATGGATGTGGAGTTGTCCATAGTGCGGCTGACCTTCATGATTTCTCAGTGATGCCATGACTGTCTAAAAGCAAAGTACAAACCTCTGGTTTATGCATTGCATTTGAAGAAACTGGAGAATCCAGAGAAACAAGCCGGGATTACTTTCAAGTTTATTTTTTATTAGGGTAGCCCCACTATGACAGGGTTATAAATAAAATGTTTCTCGTCCTGTACTTACATGCAGTTGTCATTTCCACCACTCATCTTTCTCCTGTGGAGTGGCAAGAAAGCAGGTGGGTGAGCATGCTTGCTCAAAGCAGCAGGATCCGCAGCCGCAGTGGCACCCTCCATCTACTTCATAACAAAGAAAACCTCTCACAGGCTGGAAAGAAGCTGCAGCGGAGGAGTACATCGGATATAAATCATCTTTGTATATCATCCTGCTTTGTAAACAGCAGAATACTAGAGAGGCAGGATAATATTTTGCTTTGAAAAAGTGGAAAAATAAAATTGCCATTATAAATGTAAAACTATAATTATCTCCAGGAACTGCTAATTGCTCTTTCCTAACTAAAGCTTAACCCGCTTTCATTTTGTTGGAGTCCAAGCAACATAGCAGGTCAGTCGGTCTCCCTCCTGGTGGGAAGGGGTACGGAGCCCTTTCGGGGTGCCTTCAGTCATCCTCTTTGCTGAAGTTGCATTACACACCCTATCATGTCAAAAAGTTATCTACTATCTAAAAGTTATTCGCTATCTGAAAGGTGTTCACAGGCTAGGGGAGGTATAATACTTGCAGCCCTATACCTGACAATCTCCTTTCCTCTTGGCCACCTCCCTCAACATCGTCACCCCCACAGAGAAGAGGGAGAAAGACCTCAGTATCTCTAGTTAGCTTCTGACATTCACATATTTATGATCGGGGATGTGGGCTGGGCTGTGCCCCTGGATGGATTGTGAAACACAGGTGGTCTTTTTACCATGCAGTACTAGTTACTCTCCTGTTGGCAAAAGGCCACATAAATGGAAGGGATTTTTAGCTCTAGAAATGTTCTCCTGTAATTTCGGGTATTCCTTTAAAGGTATTTCCTTTAAAATTGCTTTTTCTGTGGAATAACTAAAGTAACCAGGAAGTAGTGTACTCCATCAGTATACTTTGTTTTCAAGCCCTGATACCAAAACGCTAGCTAAATGCAACAGTAAGAGAGATGGGCATACACACACAAAATGTTCACGAAGCCAAATGGTAGTGATATCTTCACTGGTATCTCTTTAAGATAACTATCTAGCCTTAAATACCATTACATTCAAAACATACTGAAAAGTACAATATTCCGTTTAAACTTCTCTCCTTCCCATCTTGTCTATGTCTAGAAGTAGTATTTATGAGGATGTGTCCTCAGTCCGTAAAGTGCTCCTCACAACTTTTTTTACTGCCTGCATCACCTCGCCAGCTAAACAGATATACAAAGATATTTTTCTTTATATTTCTCAAATAGGGGGACACAGCTCTAAAAGATATCACTTTTCCTGCTTTGTGAAAAAGCTGACAATATACTTGATAAAATGAAGGCAAAATAAAAAGTAGCAGAAGAAATCCACCTTTACCTGGGCTTAAACATATCAGTGTTCTTAATTTGGACAAATGACAAATACAAGGCTCAGATGCTTTCAAACCTCAGTGGAGAAAAGCTTTTGGGAATCCTTCTTCTAGTAAAATCTCTTCACTGAGAAATAAAAAAGGAACTTCATAGCTTGATTTATCATCCTCCTCCTAGCTAGATACCCATCACCAGCAAGATTATTTAAGCCCCATGAGACTGCAAGGATATTAAAGTTTTATACGTATGTAGTTTGGCTGCAGAAAAAGAAGTTCAATGGCTCTTGCTAACATAGAGGTCTTGTGGGAACTACTTACTTCTTTCCATATTCCTTGTGAGGCTGAAGTTCTGTCAGTCCATAGGGACCAAGCTGGGAATTCATGTCTAAAAAATTATTTTCTCAAATCCTGTTTAAAGCAAGCAAATATATGGGGACACCATCAAAATTAGGTAAAGAAGATTAGTCCAGCAAGACCTCTGGTATAGAGAACATTGATCTCTTCTGCAGTACCACTTTACCTGGTGGTAGTTTTGCACTAGAGAACATCTGCATTCACTGAGTTTAAATATAATGTTTTAGAAGACCCCTGTTGTAATTTTGAAGGCTGTTAGCCTAGATTGTTCCTTAAGAAGCTGTCCCTGCTTCACTGGATCATTGTGCTACCGGTAAGCCGTGCTGAGCTCCTTCTGCATGGCAAGCAGCTCAGAGTGTTCCATCTTCTCACAGGATGATGCTTGGCTGGGGAGAAAGGAAAGTAACTGGAAGGTTCAGCTTCACTTTTTGGTAAACAGAAGCAATAAATATTTCATTGTTTCCTTTTTAAAGCTCTTTCCTCTTTTTCTCTGGGAAATCACAAAATTATAGCATATGCCAGTTACTTTCTGATGTAAAACTGCCATGTTATTGTTACTAAAGCTGTGGAAAAAAATCACTGCCAGGAAATTGGAGCCAAAACAATGACATTTTCATGGAAATTAAACACATTTTCCAGAGTTAAGTTTTGATTGTTGCAGAATTAAGAAATATATATATATATATTTTCAAAGCCCCCTTCTTTGGGAAATAAAAATACATCACTCAGCAGTGAAATGCTGTTTTTCCAGAAACACTGTGTGGCAGACTATTCAGAATGCGTTTGAGGTAGGTGTGCAATTTGGTCTTAACTTTCCCGTCTCTGCCTTCATACTTGTGGATGCCAAAACTTGTGTATATAGTATAGGCAGCCAACATCCTTAGAGCTGGTTTGTGGGAATAATAATGTTACCCTGTCATCTACATGACCTCTATTTGAGTCCAGGACCTGTGTGTACTTGCTGTATCATGACAAAAAGAAATACACCTTCAGGAAATTAATTTTGTGAAAACTTTAACATATCAAAAAATGACTACTCTTTTACTAAGCTTCAGTAAACAGGAGGTCTTGCAAAGAAAATGGAATTTTAAACTGGGAATGAAAAATGTTGTGCATGACTGACTGAGTTTTAAAATGACCTTGATACATAAATAATTCCACCATGGAAATCAAGTTGCAACATCCAATTTAGGCAATGGAGTCATGATCTTGGGAATGGTTGCAAATAAATGCATGTCTGATACAAGAAATTTCAACAAACTCACAACAAGCAGAGAAGACAGGAACGTGAATAAGATAATTATTGTATCACGTGCCAGCTGCAGAAATAAAAAGACAAAGAAGATATGCTGGGGGTTTTCAGAATTAATTTCAAGTCACTTTGTTCTCAGCTGCATCTCCCTATTACAAGGGATGCTATCCATCCTAATACTCATGGAATTATTCACATGTGTAAATTATCAACCTAACCTGTTAAAGATTACATCCAAAAAAACTCGGGGGCACATTTTGACTCAAGTCCCCCTTTTAGGATTCGTTGCAGCCTCTAAGGTGATGGAAATACACAAGGAAAGCACAAAGATTAAAAAAAAAAAAGTTGAAAGGATAAAGTTTCAAGGAGCAAGCTTAAAGATGACAGTAAGGGCTCATAAGTGGCCTCTGTGTATGGGGTTGTGAAGTCTGCTTGAAGGTCTAGAATACAGTTGGCACTGGAAAAACAGAGAAATTTGAAAGCAAAAAGATCTCCCCCCCTCTTTTGGGGGGGCGGGGAGGGGGGAAGGGTTAGTCCCTAGAGAGATGTTCACTTGCTCCAAACAGAATAATAGAACTCCAAATTGTGCAAATTGTCCTTAGGCAGCTGGGTACGTGTATCATTATAATATACCAAGAATTATGAAAGAATGATTCCAATCTGTACTGTAAATAATTGAACAGCAGAAGTATGTGATAGTTTTTCTTAGTAAGTTCTCAGGGGTTTTCTATTCTGTGTGTGTTGTGTAAAATAATCTATGGGAATTCTAGAAGAATGTGAATTAATACCATCCTGTATTCAAATTCAGTATATTTAAATTTTCTTAATAATGATATATAGTTCAAAGTTGAAAATGTAGCAAAAATATTTTGCAAGCAAAAGAAAACAAAAGGAAAAAAAATAAAAAAGCTTGTCTGGAAGTCTTGTGGTTGTCCTAGGAGGAATGCATACGATTCCCTTCATCTCATATAGGTCATCAAGGAACATTTGTAACTTGAGAAATAAAAGAAATAAGCACAAGTACCTGTTTCAGTAATGCACTTCAGTTTGGAAAGCCTCTGTTTGCCTTGCAGTGTTCAGTATCAAACTAGTGCATTTCACTTTAAATATCTACCTGAAAAATAATAACAGTTGTGCGAAAAAAGTGGTAAGTAAGCTTATAATCATCAACATAAAGGAGATGACACAATATGGCTAAGACAAAGTATCAAGGACTTCAAACTAATAGAAAATGCCACGTTTAGTTCCCATATATGGCAAGTACAAATATTTACCCGTCTATATAAAAGTTTGCTATGTATACCTTGGTACAGGCTTTTGCCCGAGGTGGTGGGGGCTGGGGGGGAGAGCAGATGCACCCCTATCCCTCTGGCTGGGGGTGGGATGCCCTCACCTTGCCCGGCCCAGAGCCGTACCGCGGCAGGTGAGCCTTGGCCAGCATCCCGACTCCCACCTGGCTGCTCCCCCCGTGGCGGGATGGGGGTGAAAATGGGGAATGGCAGGAACGAGAAATCTGGGGCTTTGGGATGAAGACAGGGAGATCACTTGCCAAGTACAGTTGCAGGCAAAACGGACTTCAAAATTATCTCAATTTATTGCCTGTTATTGCTGTTGCTGCCTGTGTTGCCGCGCGGCACGGCAGCGTGGGCAACCTGCTGCAGTGGTGGAGCATCCAGGGGCGCTGACGGTGACGGTGTCTACTTCCAGATCACGTACACATGTCTGCCTCCGCATCTTAAAACCTCCCGGTACTGTGCTAGGAAGCCTTTCCCGGATAATCATATTTATCCGACCTCCATTTAATTACAATTCCCCTTTATCTGAATCACAGTTATGTTCTCTAGCATGAGTTGCCTTCTTGTATTACTCCCCACAATTAACTCTATTAACCTTCATTTACCCAAGCGTGTTTTCACTTCCTGTAGGAATGGGGTTGGTCTGCAATTTCAATGCTAATTCTTTTTTTCCGCTAGAAACATAACAATCTCAGCCATAACAATATCTTATTACAGCTGTTTTATACACATACTAAATACGTGGCTGTACTCCCTGAGATCTGATTTGCTTCATTAGCGCTACAACATCCATAGAGGAGCTGGAAGAGAATTGCTATTTCCTATGCTGTCTGGGGCCATGCATTACCCAGTGTTTAATAACACGAAGCCAAATCCCAATGGCAGAGCACAGATGTGCAGAATGCCACTGGTTCTTTTCAGTGTGATACCTGGTGAGGCCCAGGCACCCTCTCCTCCTCCACGTGGCTGCAAAGCCACCGTGTTCAGGTGTGTGATGCTGGTGAGGATAAAAGTGGTGGAGAAAAATAGCTGAGACATCTCAAGATTTGAAACAGAAATCAGCTCTCTATCAACTGTCTTGAGCATAAAAGCCTCATAATAAGCCACAACTATTTTTCCCTGAAAACACCCGTGAAAGATGTCCTACTTTACTAAATTTTTTTTATTCTTCCCACTACTTTTCCCTGAATTTCTCTTTTAACACTTTTTTTGGGAGTCTTGCCAGCCTCTACATATATTTCTCTTTGCCTTCAAAATATTATGCCTAACTTCCATGTCTGCATTTCTCTTCTTTACCTATATTTAATTTAGCAGAATGAAAGCTGAGGAAGAAATATTATACCTTCAGTTTCCAAGGTTTCTAGAGCTGGTGGCTTTTCTCCTGAGGCTTTCTCTAACTTTTCCATCATGCTGACTCACTTTAAAGGTGGTATGAAGTCAATGTCTACAGCCTGTAAATCAGCATCATCCGGATGACAAGTAATCTTATAGCTACCAAATATTTTTCCATATATTAAGGTAAATAAAGTGAAGTGATTTCAGGGAAATAATGTTAATTTTACTGAGTGCCTGATTTCTACATGAAACAATGGCAGCATAACATTCAATGCATTGCCTATGAAAATCTGGAGGTATGATTATATCAATATACCATATGATACACAATGGTTTATATCCAAAATAAAAGTCAAGTAATTCATCCCTGCCCCATCAAAAACTGAGCAATTAATCCCAAAGAACGTCATCCAAACCAGCCCTCTGCCACGTTCTGCAACTGTTTGCATTTTAATGTGGTCTATGTCTCTACATAAACACATATATATGCCTATGCATAAAGCCATATATATATAATGTAGAGCATATATGATTTATAATGTATGTTATGTATACGTAATAGAAATACCTACCTACCTACATATATATATTCGTGTGTGCGTGTGTGTGTGTGTGTTCTTGACATCACCTTGGTAAGCTTTTCATGTAACATCAAAGAAACTAGCTTCTGAGGCCATTCAGAAACTGACACCTACTGCTACTGACCAAGGCATATCAGAAAGCAGGTCTCCAGCGATGTTCCTGAGATCATGGTGATCTGCGTCAGCCTCGTGGAAGTCACAAATGGTGAATTCTGGATGGTGGGTCAGCTCAAGCCCTTCATTTTTTAACTGATGTCCAGCACCCCATGCAAACCTTCAATGACTTGACATCTACAAAAGCTCCAGACATCTCTCAGTGGCAAATACTTCAAGGTGAATTAAAAAGAAGAAATCAGACAAGCACAAGGATGTGACTTGTGCAAAGTTTAAAGCCAGTCAACTCTAATCTCTCCTGCACTGAGTGAATCAGGATGGCAGTTTCTCCTTAACAATCCCTCACTCCATCCTGCATCGTAATGGTAAAGGCCAGAAAAACAGTGCTGCATTCGCTGGTGGTTGTCAGCCTTTGGGATGGAATACCAAAATGAAAGTATATGGATTTGGGTTTTGTGGCTTTGTAAAAACATGCATTTTCATGTTGAAAGTATGAATTCTAAGCCAACTGCCGATGTCACAGTCAGCCCCATTTACCCACAGGCTAGCCATTGTGCCGTACCACCCACAGGAGGGATGTGACACAGTGACTTCCTTTTCATGGAGGACTGGCCCTGTGCTTCCCAAGCAAAGTGCTCCTACATGACATCTCCAAAAAAATTATTCACCGCCACATAAATACCAACACACACACACACACAAGATCAAAGAAAAAGTAATACCCCCCAAAACGAAACCATCGTAATGTCAAGAAAATGCGTATGTATTCCACAGAGTGAAGTCTATGTTTTTAGATTTAACATACTTCTGTGAACATTGTCAGACCACGCTATAACCAGTGAGCAATCTTGCTGTGTGAGAGCATTAAATACATTTGCTGTATGCCCAATCTGATATGGTTACTTTGCTGTACCTTGTGATAGAGCTCAGGAGCAACCAGCACATACATATCCATGTTGAGGTCATTGTGATGACTTACAAAGGGTTTTGCTGCTCTGCCTGCTGGTGTCATACTTGTGGGAGTCCCCACCTTTCAAATGGCAGACATTTGATGGCTTTCTAAGAACGATATTCTGTTCAGTCTTGGAGCCCCGGGGAAGGTTGCTGTCTCTAATTCAAGGACCACTCAACTCTTCCCTGGGAATAAGAGGTGGTTTGCTGGAGGCCAGCTGCAGACCTCTGCATTCCACACACATTCCTCAGGCCATGCTTTCTGCAGCAACTCCGTGCAGATCTCACTGGGATTTTAAAGACAAGAAATAATGCGGATATTTTTGGAACTGCCTATACATCACTGCTGCAATGTATAGGGTTACATGAGAAGCAAACTTTCATACTGAAATAATTTACTTAGTAGAAATAAGGACATGTCAGTAATGATACAGATATTTTCTGCATCTCTTAAACCAGTAATAAGCACAGGGCTGGGACTCAGGGAATACTGATTCTAAAGGAAATTCTGTCACCCATCCCTTCTGTGGGCCTGGAGTGAGTATTTTTGTCTTTCTCTCTGCTGTAGTAATCACCTGTCCCACATGGGTGTTGGGATAATTGGGTAATGAACTGAAGCTGCAGAAAGCCTAGGCAAATAGGCAGGAGCCCTCAGAACAAAACAGTGAGTTTGAGACACCCAAATGGATGGGTTTTCAGAAGCTCTTGAGCATATTTCTTAAACACATTTCAAGTCAAGTATTCAAAAGCATTTTTCCAGGAAGAAGATCTCATCACTTCCTGTCTATTAAAGTGCTGAGTAAAGGAATTATTACATAATATGTCATGACATTAAAAAAAGATCATGATATCAACCCTTCTCTCAGGCCATACCTCAAGAAATCCATGATTATACAGGAAGCTTCATAGGAAACTGATAATATTAGCGCTGATAATGAAGGGCCAATGTGTCCAGTAGCCCAAGCCTCATATTCCTGGACATCCCACGTCCCTGCGCAGCAATTAATCTCTGGTTTTAGTGAAAAGCTCTTCGGACTTGAAAAAGAATGTGACAAGAAGCAGAAGCTCACTTTTAAGCGCAGGCTAAAAACCAGAGCAAACCAAAGGGGTTTATGCCTAACAGAATAAAACCCACCACTCAACAACAGTATGAACTTCTTTATGCATATAAAGAATAAAATACGTTTCTCTGAGCTGGATGCAGCTTTCTTCCGATGCGAACAGGAGCCAGAGGAACGTGCCGTGAGTGGGAGCACACACGTTGCTCCACAATATAATGGGCTGCATGACTAATAGCAAATAAAAGTCATTGAACTGCCACCTACTGTAAATGACAACGCTGTGATTTACAAAATGTGATCTGGAAGATCATCTTAAGCCTAACCATCGCATAGTACTGCGGGGCGGGGGGTGTGTGTGTGTGTGTGGAGTGGAGGTGTGTGTTGCCTCTTTATAGCTTAACCCCTCAGGAAGGTTTCTTTCACTAACCCAATGGGTCTGGCTGCGGAGGAGCAGGCGAGGCTGGAGCACAGCTCTTCATCTGCAGGCACAGGGACAGGGTGCAGAGACTGTGCACGTGAGTCCCTGATGAGCACAACTGCCCTAAGAGAGGGAGGGATGAAAAGCAGGTCTGGAAATAAGATCCAGCTGAACACAGGTATCTTATCTTACACTGCAAGGGGTGTAACAGGTGGACTGGTTGAGATTTTGCTCCCTTGGCTGACTTTTAGTGGATATTGTGAAGCACTTGCAAAGAGAAGTTTGCAGGTCTGTGTCTCGGACGCGCATCTCATAGACCTTGATCTACAGCTGCTCCAGCCCCAGAAGGATTATGCAGATGATCCATGTTGAGGAACTGCTGCCTGTGCACCCGAACTAACCAGCACAGCGCAGCAAACGGTCAGGGAACAATCCACAAACTCAACTGTGTTGGTAATAAGCAAATTATTTGTAAGACTGAACAAATATATGCGAACAATAAAGCAATAATCTGCCCATCTGTAGTTCACAAGCAAAAAGGATGGCAATAATTGATCAATATCTCTTCACTGTAAATAGCAGGTCCAGCCGCATCATACCCGGCTCTCACTGACGGTTTGCTTAAAAGCTGATGGAAGTAAGTGGGAACACTTACAACTTCAAATATCTTTTTAGTCAACACTTGAAAGTTTTACATTATTTAATGTCTGTGCACATTAATGAAGCTTTCTAGGAGTTTTCATAATAGATTCTCACCAATCATGGAAAAAAGCCACAAAGTTGAGAGGAGATCTTGATTCTTCTCACATGACAAAAGTAACAGATGCTGCAGAAAAGATTGAGCTTTCCTAACACTGAACTGGGAACTTTATTAGGAGACAACATTACCCTAAGCCCATTCACCTTCCTTTTTGACTCCCTACAACATTCCTTCTACAATGTCTCCAGATGTCAAGAAACGGGTACTACCATCAGTAAGTCCTTTATCTGCAAGGAATACACACTCCCTCGGCTTTTGCTATAATTTGTAGCTTAGCACCACCTTCCTAGACACCAAAGAATGGCAGCTTTGCGTTACCAGATCTTTTGGCTTGAAGCCTTGATACAAAAGCAAAGCAAAAGGAAATTACAAAGAAGGGTAATTATTTCCCAGTCTGTTTTAATAACTAGACATTTTTAATAATGAGATAGAATTCTCTGTCCTCAGGAATTTTTAGAGCTCATCAGTTTTTAGAAACTATTGCACAGACTAGTGCTCCCTGTAGTACTTCAGTTATGGGGACTCTATCAATAGCTGTGGATCTGTGCTGTCACGGTGTCAGGGCCCATCGCTTATGTTTCCAAATCATGAAAACTGAAGTTTCTCATGTAAACTGTAGTTCATGCTGCATATAGCATATTTTAGTATTAAAAAGGAGCTTGTGAGTGCCTGATCTGAACATGGTACATTTACTCAACATTCTAGGCAACAAATTTCAACCTATTTTCTACACTTCATCATAAATAACTGTTAAGGAAAGAGTTTCAGTGATTCCTTGAGAAGCAAACAGAATTGACAATGGTAGTTGGCAGCCTCATAGTCCACAATATAAATACTTTCTTCCATATTCCAAGGAGATGATAAGAAAAGCAATAAAGGTGACAGACATAGGGCTAACTGACCTGCATTAACGTCAAAGACAAGCCCATACCTCAAAGAAAATTCAAGCGAAGGACATAAATTCTTTTGTTTAATGCATTCTTCAGTTTTCCCCTCTTGTGTGTTCCCCTACATGCCCTCACTTGCATGGGGCACGTTCAGGATCAGCTAACCAAGAATAAGCTTAATCACAAAATTACCTTACAGTCACCCTCTGCAAAACCTCCTTCTAGGCTGAGCTCCTTATCTTGTGACCCAGAAGCTGCATATGCCCCCCATGACATGACCTGTTTTACAAAAGTCTCACATACTGATACTTCAAAAAAGCCAAAAGGTCTGTGTACTTTCGTTTGGCTTACTGCTTGACTTCAGCACTGTGTCAGAGACTCAGAGGAGGTGCTCCCCAAGATGTGGTCACAAAATTCTGGGTGACATGTTGTGGCCGTCCTGCCTGTGTTTCTTGGGTCAGCCCGGTGGCAAAGCTGCCCACTGCCATGTTGGATGCTGAAGCTGCATTCCTTCTTAAGCCTTTGCTTCCCTCTCTGGTTGTAAAATTATTCTCCACCTAGAAAATGTTTTTAACACAGGGGAAACGTCGTAGGCATTTTGAGTCTTAGTTGCTTTGCCTATGCAATTACTCAAACATAATCTAACTGTGAATATAAAGCAACCCCTCATTTTTGTCTCTTTGGGGGAAGAAAATAAAAAGTGATATTACATATCAAGCAACCATCGCACTTTCCCTGCTAGGTCTCCACTCTTCTATCACATACTTCATTTCCCAAAATCAGAACCCCAGTGGCAACCAACTGGTTTTAATTATGGCAGTGAGCTAAGGAATGGACACATGTTGACATCTGCTGACTCTGGGCAACAACACAGTGAGAAGAGAAGATGATACATGAGAAGAGAGGAGCTGTAGGTGTCAGCCTTTAAAATCTTCCCGAGCTCCACATGTGACTCAGGTATGGTTTCTGGAGGCAGCCTCAAGAAAATGCATGTGAGCGAGTCTTTTAAGGTGGATTAGTTTAATTTCTTTACACTTTTGTGTGGATATTCTCATTTGGAATTAAAAAACCTAAAGTGGCCTTAATTTCGTTTATGTAATTTCAAAGGAGAAGTAAAGCAGATTGAATTAAGGATACTGTAATTCTGGCTAACAGTGTCCACACAATACTGTGCAATGCAGTTTAATTCTTGCCTTTTTAATTCACATCTATAGCTTGTTTGGACTGCATTTCCAGCGTGGCCCTGAGAAGGCAAACACCAAATGCATTACTATTTGAAGAATGTCACGATAGTGTGCAATGCTAAACAGATATATATTATTTTCTTGTCTCAATTAATGGAGTGTATAAATATTTCCATAGACATTGCTACTCAATATAGGCAACTGCATAAACAGATCTGCGTGCTCACATGGCACATATTTTTGATGCTTCTGTTAAAATTTGATTTTGACTTTAATTGCACCTGGAGTTTGCATAAAAAATGCATTATATCAGAGAGTTCTTTCAACTATGTATGACATTTACACTTGCAGAAATTACTTGTTTTCATACAGACATGCCCAGTGTAAACAGATTAACTCCTACTTAGCAGGGGAACTATTTTTAGACGTTTGTACTTCCCTTGGCTCTTCAGACCTCCTCAGACACCAATTATTATCTCTAAAACCCCTCTCAGGTTCGTCAGTATCATATCCAGACCAGCCAAAGTATGGAACAGGTAGCTCAGTGGGGAAAGCCATGGGGAGGGCTGAAGCATCATGGCATTTTCCAGTCATAATGTTTATATCCCCAGTTCATTCAGTTGATTTTGGCAGGCTCTGACTTCTCTTTGTAAAATGTTCGCACTGCAGATGAGCCAGCGGGTATCTCAGAGGTGTTAACACTGGATAGCAAGCCCTTTACAGCTCCGGTCCATCAAATGCCATGGTCCTGGAATGCGTAGCCCGCCGAGCAGGTGGCTGTCCTGGGCTGGTGGTAATTCTCCATCTTCCTCTCCATCACCCATGGCATTGCTGGTGGTGGCAGAGGCCATGGCCTGGCTGTCAACACAAAGAGGGGGTATTGGGTTTGCATGGCAAGGTTTTTGTAGCAGGGAGGGCTACAGGGGTGGCTTCTGTGAGAAGATGCCAGAAGCTTCCCCCATGTCTGACAGAGCCAATGCCAGCCGGCTCCAAGACGGACCCGCTGCTGGCCAAGGCCGAGCCCATCAGTGACGGTGGTAGCACCTCTGGGAGAACAGATTTAAGAAGGGGAGAAAAAGTTGCTGAGGCACAGAAACTGCAGCCGGAGAGAGGAGTGAGAACGTGTAAGAGAAACAACCCTGCAGACACCAGGGTCAGTGAAGAAGGAGGGGGAGGAGGTGCTCCAGGCACCAGAGCAGAGATTCCCCTGCAGCCCATGGGGAAGACCATGGTGAGGCAGGCTGTCCCCCTGCAGCCCATGGAGGTCCATGGGGGAGCAGATATCCACCTGCAGCCCGGGGAGGACCCCACACTGGGGCAGGTGGGTGCCTGAAGGAGGCTGTGACCCCCCGTGGGAAGCCCACACTGGAGCAGGCTCCTGGCAGGACCTGCGGAACCCCAAAGAGAGGAGCCCACACTGGAGCAGTCTTGCTGGCAGGACTTGTGACCCCACAGGGGACCCATGCTGGAGCAGTTCCTGAAGAACTGCAGCCCATGGGAAGGACCCCACGCCGGAGCAGGGGAAGCGTGGAGTGCTGCCCCTGGGAAGGAAGGGTCAGCAGAGACAACATGTGATGGACTGACCCTAACCCCCATTCCCTGTTCCCCTGCGCTGCTGGAGAGGAGGAGGGAGAGAAAACCAGGAGTGGAGTTGAGCTGGGAAGGAGGGAGGGGGGGGGGGAAGGTGGTTTAAGATTTAGTTTTTATTTCTCATTTCCCTACTCTGATTTGATTGGTAATAAATAAAGTTAATTTTCCCAAGTCAAGTCTGTTTTGCCCGTCATGGTAATTGGTGAGTGATCGCTCCCTGTCCTTATCTCAACTGAGGAGCCTTTCATTCTATTTTCTCCCTGCTGTCCAGCTGAGCAGGGGAGTGATAGAGAGCCTTTGGTGGGCACCTGGCCTCCAGCCAGGGTCAACCCACCACAAAGGGAAAGCAGCACCCAGGGACTTTTGGGCCTTGTGAAAGAAGGGCCTGGTCTTTGAGCTGCCCATGAGCAGCAGTTATGGACTCAGTCACTTTGATTCAATGCTTTTCTTCAGTGTAATCCATCTTCCCTCATGAACAACTGATAAGTAAGTCAAAGTATTGTAGGCAGTAAGATATTTCTACCTCGAATGGCCTGGCCTGGTGACGACATTTGTTTGCCGAGTGGTTTTCTGTCTTTCAGGCAAGTGAACTTTGCAATTAGTTCCCTGAGCATGGTATTTGCATGAAAATCGTGCCATTAAGGATGCTCTCTTTGCCTCCAGCTGCTGCACTTCAAATTTGATGGCATTGCTCTGTTGCTAGAAATTCGAACAGAATGAAGGGCATACAGAGAGAACAGAAGGCACACAGTATTAGCAATTACTGTTTGATAAATACAAAGTGATAGCGGCAACTATAAAAACTACAAAAGTCCTGCTTACAGTTCTTTAACAACTTGGGATTAAATTTTACACAATGAGCATCTGTCATCAGTTGATTTTCCCCCACACTTCTTCACCAAAATGTTATGGGTTTATGTGGCGCGCTTTTCTTTGGTAGCGGGGGAGGGGGCTGCAGAGGTGGCTCCTGTAAGAAGCTGCTGGAAGCTCCCCCGGATCCAAAGAGTCGGACCCGCCTCTGGCCCAGGCCGA
>VYZV01019592.1:17755-49491 GCA_013401275.1 Pandion haliaetus
GCCGCCGGGGGGAGGAGGGAGAGAGAACCGGGAGTGCAGTTGAGTTGGGAAGGCGGGAGGGGTGGGGGGAGGTGTTCCGATGTTTGGTTTTCCTTCCTAATATCCTTGGTTTTTATTTGATTTGTAGTCAATTCAATTGATTTTGTTTCTTCCCCAAGTTGAGCCTGTCTTTTGCCCGTGACCATAAGTGGGGAGTGATCCCTCCCAGTCCTTGTCTCGACCCACGAGACTGCCTTTGGATTTTCTCTTCATCCCAATGTGGCCAGGGGTGGGGGTGGGGGGTGAGTGAGCGGCTTCGTGGTGCTTTGTTACCGGCTGGGCTCAAACCAAAACCACCAAAACCTGTTTCTGGGGCTGAGGCTGAACAAAAAATGTGTCTCTGTTTCTCCTCTGCCTGATGTGAAATACCAAGACCCTCTTCTGGGAGCTCCTGCAACCTCCGATTCGAAGCAGAGATTTCAGATTTGCCTGTGGACAGCTTCTGCAGTAGATATGTGGCCTTTTATTCCCATGAAAATGCAGATAAACTTTGCCAATACACAAATAAGTGATAATTACCCTTGTCTGCTTCCCACAGACTGAAGCCAATGCCCTCTGCCTGCAGTCATCCCCCAGTAACCGGGATGGGGCAGCCCTTCCTGGGTCATGACACCATCAAATGCCTTGGGATGCCCAAGCCCAGGCACCCCAGGGTGGCCATACCCCACCCTGCCATGGCTGCTGGGTTGTATCCATGCCAAAATCCTGCTGGGCAGCAGGAAATCCCCTGGAGCCTCACAAACAGCCTTTTCCCAGCATCTCATCCTTTCCTACAGGATTTTTGGCAAGCAACAGGGAATAGCTTTTTTGGAAAACTTTTTCATCATATTTTTAGAAGGTAACATCTTACTCATTCTTGACTGAAACTTTTCTGTGTGCTGCCAAATCCTTGCATCCTTCGTGCTCAGGAAGGTGACACCAGCTGACGCCAGCTGAGCAGCTTGCTGCTGAATCGGAGTTGTGCGGCTGCAAAATCCATTCGGCAGACCCAATGCAGCTGCCACAGGGAGCCTGGGACCTCTACGTGGGCACCCAAGGGATGACTTCTGATAAAGCAGAGCTGTGAGATTCTGCTGTAGAGAAGAGTATCAATAACTAAAAAAAACTTATTTAGAAAATTATTCCAACATGGATTTTTTCTTTTGTATCCTCCAGTACGTTGAGAGCACCGGCCACTTATTCTCAGTAATTGCAGCAGGCCCAGCAGAATTCCCTGGCAGGGGCAGGGACTGGCAGATCTGGTTTAATTAGCACATCCCATCTCACCCTGGGGACGGGTGGCTCCTTCAGCCACCATGTCTCACTTACACCCAGTTACTTAACCCAATAAGCCCTTAGGTTTTTCCTATTGCCATAGGAAAGGTGGTAAGCAGGGGCTGGAGCAGAGGTCCATAGCAATGGAAGAGGATGTTTTTCCTAAGGTATTTAGCAACAGGTCTTACTGAATGTTTACAAACAACCATGCAATGCTAGCAATTGAAAATTTTGAAAAAATGACTGAATTGTCTTAGGTCACCTGTACAAACAGTTTAACAACTCGTACAACTTGCGCTCTGTGGGTATGCTGGGGAGGAGGCTGCCAGCAGACAGCAGTGAGGACCCACTGGGATCCATCATCTCTTCCCTTGATACACATGGGTCAGGAGAGGATTTCTTTCCATGACCTAACGACTGAAAATCCTTAGTTTTAAGCCCAGCTCAGACTCATTAAATCCACTGTGATGCCTTTAACAAGTCTCTTTTTCCACTTCAGAGTTTCCATATGTGGTAACTGGATTAATCAGTGTTTACACAGAGCTTTGTGATGGAAAGTCTTGGTAAAATGTGTTCCGTAGATTTAGCACTGTTTGGACTACACATCCAAAACATTGCAATGCAAAGTTATTTCAGAGTCCTCATTCAGCAAAATACTTCAGAGCATGTTTAAAGCTAAGGATTTGGATTAAGAACGCCACTAACTTCAAGCCTAACTTTATTAATTGCATACGCAAAAGGAGCAGTTTTCCATGTTGGCATGTTTGCCAGATTTCAACAATGTTTTATTTAGAGGTGTAAGCAAATTATATTTTTGTCAGACATCTGTAAATGTGATACTGAAAATGTATCTGAGTTATTTTGCATAAATAATTTGCAAATGTATATTAGGAGATTTTAAGTGTTTGGAGACAGATGCCTTTTCTACATCCGTGAAGAAAAACTGAGGATAAAAGTGTCTTTAACTGTTTAGGACAGATGGTAGGGCAACAAAAGTGCTGAACAGCTATAAAGCAAGCGTCAGAAAATTACATCCATCAGAGAGGAGCCAGTAGCAGTGAGATGCACAAGTACAGGTATTAAAAAGAAGTTACTTAAGAGTAAAGGATGAGACTTTTTATCCCACATGTCACATTCTGTCAGGTTGTATGTCTTTTTGGTCCTCCTGATGCCAGTCTGCAACTGAGCAATGAACAAAAAATACAGTTAATTGCTTTCCTGGAAACAGGTCCAGCTGTGTTCAGCATTTATCCCTCATGAGCAGCCGCGGTTGTATGCTGTATATATTAATGATTCCTTCACCCACCAATACTGAAAACAGTGAACATTTTTCACTCTAAATTCAAAATACCCTATACACACCCTGAGAAGCTGGTTTTCCCACTCTGTCTTCTGCTCCAACTTGCCCTGTTACCACTTCCATGCAGAACTGGAAGGAGCCAGGTTTCCCTGCCTGGGCCGTCAATGGCAATATTCAGCACCTGATGTACTCACATGTGTGTTCATCAATGATTTCAGTGGTACGACTGTCTCTCTGCTACTACCTGAACTTCTGTGGCCTGTAACAACTTATTTTCAGACTTCTGTAAATAATATTCTTAATAGTAATTAAAATTATTAATAATTAAATTATTATTTTTACAGTTATTAACTCTAGCACTCCAGAGCTTAGTGAAGACCTGTGAAGCATAACACTTCTAAACTTTTCTATTATCCTCTCTGGAAGTCTAGTAATTCTGTAGCTTATTTGAAAAAGTAAATGGTTTCAGGATCTCTCATTATCTGCTGTCCTCAGACTTTGAAAGTGTCAGCAGAATTCTTAGGTCCAGTCTCATTTATTCCAAAAATCCATGTGTGTTTGTAGGTCTTTCTGTCTTATTTGAGGCCTTGGTGTCTCTTGGAGTTCCTCATGATACACATAAGAACTCTTCTTGTCTTCAGCTGTTTCACTGAAAACTCCAAAAAAGAAGGTTCTCCATAAGGAATAAGTGTTATGTTTCAAAGGACATTTCTAGATTTTGCAAGCCCAGAATTTAAGACTCTGAAAAAATATTACACTTTTAAGAAAATGGAGTTTTACCAACCATAGGTTTTATGAAGTGATTGTTTTGATTTGTCACAACCAAACCGTGATGCTAGCACCGCCTATTCACAACCATGAATCAAGCCTCTTAAGAAACATTTCTTCTCTTTTTGTTTTCCTTATTTATCTCCTTAGATTTTTTTAATTAGATTTTAATATGCTCTGATTTTCATCACAGTCACAGATCCTACAAACCTGTAAACTGAGAATCTTGGATAAATCATTTGACTCCAGAAACAGACGATTTATGCGCATCTCTTCAAAAAATAAGTAGCACTGCAAGTACAGTAGCACTGCAAGTAAAAGTCTACAAACAAAAGGGAAAGAAAAGTTCATTCTTATTACCCAATTTTAATTAAATTCCAGGAGTAGACAAGAAAATAAAGTAGGAATAGTAGATTAGATACTTTAAGTCTTTCTTTTTGATATAAGAACACTTGGTAGAGAAGATGAGGATTATTTATAACTGAAAGTATAATTTAATTGTTTAATCTTCATTGTTTTGGTTCCACTAAGAGTGCTTAATCACATGTTGGCCGTGAAACACGCGTGTCTTTGAGGCTGCACAGAGCAATGAAAATTGTACGGCAATTCCCAATGAAGTAGAGCTAGGCTTCTTCTTTCTTAGAGAAATACAGAACATTTCTAAATTCATTTCTTTTCTAGAAATGGAAAAATCTCTCCTCCTTGGTGTTTTCCTTAGAATTTATGACATGCAGAAGGCGGCTTGAAGTTTATTGACAGCAGGAGGGTTCACATCAACTGACTCTACATGGTGGTGTCTGCTGCCTCAGATCTGCTGATGCTCCATTTTTGTGAGGATTCATCACTACATAAAAATCAGAACTGTGAATTATGTCTTTGCTTCGAAACTGTTTTGTGGTTATCTAATGTTTCACACTACATCGCAGTGTTGCAATGACAGGCATTTTATCCTGAATGAAAACCAGATGAAAGGTAGCTAGAAATGCAGGTTGGTTTTTTTTTCTGAACAAGACCAATAATTTGTCTCTATTCATAAACTAACTTGTTCAGCTGATCCTTATGAAAAGCAGGTATAGGCTATGAAAAGCAGGTATAGGCTTTCATAGTTCTTTTGTCTACATCACGCATCACTTTTTACGTAGCTACAGTTACATACTATAAAATGGGAAAACAGCTCCCAAAAAGGCTAACAAGTTTACAAACTTTTCCTGATGACAAGCAGACTTGCCTAGACCTTTAGTATTTTTCTTTCCATGCTGTATGTCAACAAACTATGGCTTATACCAAATTCACATAGCCCCTAAGAGGATAATATTAATTCTGGCTAAAGCCAAATAACTCAAAGTTTTTGTGTGTGAACAGGAAACAGATTCAGCACAAATATTCTGCTATAACTGAGATTAACATCGGGATGAAGGGGCCACAACAGGCAAAGGAATGAGCTGTTGAGTTGGATATGCCTAACGGTTTCTGACAACTGAAGAAATGTCTTTCAAAGTCCATGGGTAGTACCTTAGAGTCAGTAGGTCAATGGCAAAACCCCTACTGCCTTAGCTGAACTACCTCTGCCTGGAAGGCTCTTCCCAAACATTTAACTGCAAACTTGCCTGGAATTCATCCTGGCAGGTCAGCCTGCAGGCACCAATCCTGAATAATACAGGAAGAAAGACCTTGAAGTAGCTACATTGGCATAACTGCAAACATGCTAATTAAAAAGTGTTGCACTGCACAATAACCATCAAATATATACACATGAAAACATAGTAACTGTTGAGAGATAATAACTTTTAATCCTTCTCTGTCGTGCCACCATTAAAGCAGAAGTAGCCTATTAGTTTGAAACATCCTTTTTTCTAGTGTAGCTGCAAAATTTTTTAGCATGTCATGGCAAAATTCAGGAGAAAGCACACACTAGTTTACATGACCATATACTGAATATACAACCTATGTAATATTTCTTAATGCAATTCTTAGTCACTTAGGAGAAAATGTTAAGACTATTAAATGAAATCACAGTAGCTTTTAGCACTTGTACAGTCCTCTGCAAGTTTCCTGAAATGCAGTCATCCATTTTTCAACCAGCCAGCCGCTCTTGTGTACACCCAAAAGGGCTTAAAAAGAACACAAGGCATCTATACGCTGAAGGCATATACCTCCAAGAGTATTGTGGCAGTATGTAAAACTAAGGATATGTCTTCACTGTACAACACAGTACCGGGGAGATATCTGCAAGAGCTGAGACAGCTGAAGCAGCACGGACGTGTTAGCATCATGCTATGACAACATTGAATCATACTGTGGCTCAGGCCACACATCATACTCTCTCAGCCCAGTACAAACGCTTTGTACTGTGTAGACAAACCCTCAGATAAAATCAAAATGGACTTCAGTTTAATAAGTAAGTCATCAGCACCCACAGAAACTATGCTCAACAGTTTTCTTCCAGCTTTGCCCAAGAGCCTGTGCAGACCCTGTGTGGGATCTCTCACTTTTGCGCAGAGCAGGGAGGACACCCAGCAGTGTTTTCTGAATCCACAGGCCACACAACCTGCACGCGATTCTAATCCCCCACGGCCACAACCTGTCTCTGTTTCATCAAAGACTTTTGCTGGACCCTGCTGTTCACACTGCCTTTGACCTTAAGGCTTAGACGCCCATTTGCTGAACTCATCATTATAGGTGAAGTACCCACAGGCCACCAGAAAGTCCGTGCCACCAAACTATGTCAGAACAAGGGATGCCTAGCCCCACAACAAAATCTGGAAACGCATGGGTCCTACCCCTGCACGCATTAGGTTATCGTACACTGCTTGGTGCCCCAGGGAAGGTAGCAGTGATGCCCTCGCCCCTGCCCCATCACTAACGCTACCCCTCTGCTTTGCGGGCACCTGCCACGGCTGCTCTCAAGTCTGATTAAGGCAATTACTCAGTCTCTTCTGAGCAGCTGTTCTCAGCATGTATTTAGCATCACACGTTGCCAAGAATTTAAAACCCAAAGACCTTTCACTGTACTTGCACAATGGAGCATTTGTTGCAGAAAGGCAGTGCACGCACACCCACCGTTTCAGCTTCAACTGTATCACGGAATCGCAAACTGTGCTTTTAGACCTGAGAAGTCATGGAAAGGACAGACTACTCTTATGCAAGTAATCTGAAGCTAACACATCCCACACCCACGGCCAGCACTGCCAATATCCAAACAAATGGTAAGTGGAAATAAATTAAAAAGAAGCTAAGTCAAAAATATGCTGTAACTACAATATCTGCAGCATGTTTATCAACAACAGCTAGGGACTTTCCAGAAATGCAAAACAGGATCATCTTTTCCTTGAAGAAACTAATAAACAAGGGCAGATAAGTGTTAGGGGATTCTTATACCTGAGATACACTAGAAGGTCACCAGAAGTTATTTAATTAAAATACAAAGAAAAATTAATTTTCATAAACAGTGGGAAAGTTGTTAAACGACCACTGAATACAGGTGACTATAAGTTAATCTTACAAAACTTTGCATCACATAGCATAACTTTGAATAAATGGCTGAACACTACTTTCACGTGAAAAAAATGCCTTTCGGGATCACAGGATAATTCCAGCTGGATGGGAGCTGAGGGCACCTCAGTCCAACCTCCTGCTCGCAGCGGGGCCAGCTCTGAGCTCAAACTGGGCTGCTCAGGGCTTTGTCCACTTCATCTGCTTCTTACCACAGTGGATTTTTTTCCCCTTCAAAGTAAAGGAAAGAGAAAAACATGAGAAGAAGCTGTAGTGATTCAAACTAAGGAACCACCTAGTGCAGGATCTCACCTCCAGTGCTGCTCCACCAGCTGGGGCATCAAGAGCTGCCTTCGTTCTACCCTTCCCAAGTGGCCCCAGGCAGCTTCACCTGATGCCCCAGTGCTGTACTGGGAGGGAGGGTGGTCAGTCTCTCCCTAACCTAGTTGTACCAACCACAATTTTGTACCGCTAAGGAGCTACACCACCAGAATTTCCGCCTTTCCTTTCCTGGATTGTTCCATTTCTTCTTTTGTTTAATTAAAAAATGTACACTGAAACCTATAGACCAATAGTACCCAGTGTCTGAGCTTTTAGATTTCACGTATGACAGAAAGGATATATTCAAACATGACTGGATTAATAGCAGCCAAATCATTGCCTAACAGAAAATAACACAGGTTGATCAAAATATAGGTTCTTATATGACCTTCTGGGTGAGAAGTTTGCAAAAAAGGAACACATCAAATAATTTTTTTTTCCCCTGTCCTGGTTTCAGGTGGGATAGAATTAATTTTTTTCCTAGTAGCTGGAGTAGTGCTATGTTTTGGGTTCAGCATGAGAAGAATGTTGATAACACACTGATGTTTTCGGTTGTTGCTAAGTAGTGTTTAGACTAAGTCAAGGATTTTTCAGCTTCTGATGCCCAGCCAGCAAGAAGGCTGGAGGGGCACAAGAAGTTGGCAGGGGACACAGCCAGGGCAGCTGACCCAAAGTGGCCAAAGGGGTATTCCATACCATGTGATGTCATGCCCAGTATATAAACTGGGGGGAGTTGGGGGGGCAGGGAGGGGATCGCTGCTCAGGAACTAACCGGGCATCGGTCGGCAGGTTGTGAGCAATTGCACTGTGCGTCACTTGTTTTGTATATTCCAATCCTTTTATAATTACTGTAATTTTATTATTGTTATCATTATTAGTTTCTTCCTTTCTGTTCTATTAAACTGCTCTTATCTCAACCCACAAGTTTTACCTTTTTCCTTCTGATTCTCTCCCCATCCCACTGGGTGGGGGGCAAGTGAGTGAGTGAGTAGCTGTGTGGTGCTTAGTTGCTGGCTGGGGTTAAACCACAACATTTTCCAAAAGATAAAATTCTAGGAATGAATAAGCATTCATACTCCAGAAACTTCACAAGATTCTATATAAATTTGTCTTCCAGAAAAATCTAAATTGCCATGTTGAAGAGAAAAAGGGGGCATTTTAGCTTAAAAATGCTGCTAATTTAAAATTAATCACTGCTATAGCAAAGGCCCCTAGCAATGTTGCAAAATAAGTACTTTTGAAGGCCACAAGAGAGGTCCACCCAGAAACCTGAAGGGAACTTTACAACAACTGTGCTGTTTGGTACCTTCTCTAGGAAATACACAGTGTGGAACAGACATCTCAGAATCTGTCTTCTGCAAATGTGAACAAGCTCACTCTGCTTGCTTTAGTTTCATGGAGGATATCAATTTCTGATCTAGTAAAAAGTGCTTACAAAAATGCTTTTTATATATCAAAATTACATCCCAATACTTACAGTAACTCATTCTGTCCGCAAAATCCATGTATTTTTATTGCTGTTACCTCAAACATTTTTCAGCTGCAGGTACAGACCTTTTTTTCCCCTGGGTCTGAGAGAAAATGCTCTTTCAAATTTGCCATTAACTCATATTGATCAGCAGCTTATAGATGGGCCACTTGTGAGACTGAACTGCTGCCATATCTATCGCCATACTGCAAAGAAAGTTTGACAGCGTTTCTCTCCGCTGTGTCCCTTGGAGTTGATGGGTTGCCCTGGTTCACTCCTAGCTTCCACCAAGGCCTGAGACAGCAGTCTGCTACCTGCAAATAATGGAAGAGAATAAATGCGAAAGAAAAAGAATTGCTGGCCTGTTTTTATATGTGATTGATTTGATAGTTCGGGGCATAGAAACATATTATTCCTTTGTAGGTTACTAGCAGAAAATTAATAGCCCCTTTCTTCTGCCACAAGGGCAACAGTGATAGCTGCTTGCCTAGTGGAGTCTGTCCTGTTTCTCAGCTTATTTATAAGGAGTGAGTTTAGATGAGGAGCATTTTGGATCCTGTACTTTATTTGAATAAATCCTGATTAATTCTTTTGGGACATCTCAGCCCAGTTGTGTTTTACACCCTTCTCCAAAACATTTGCAGTGACACGCCACTCATTTCTGGGAGCTGCTTATTTTTACAGTTTTGTACACCTTGCCTTATAGTACTCTGACACATGTAAATATGCACTGAAATGCATTTAACAGCTTTCTTCTCCTTGCATTTATCTAAAGCTTTTGTGGTCTGTTCTTCTTGTTGTTCCCTGACACAGGAGTTATTGATGCACCAAGCAAAGTTGCTTTGGCATCTTGCTGCTAAAATGTAAAGCTGTAAAGACCTAGAAGTTGGTCTGGCTTTCCTGATTTAAGGAATGCTACTGAGTGCCTTAAATCAAAATGGTTATAGAGAACAATTCTTGCCTTAAAGAAGCTGAAATCATGCAGCATTGTGTAGATGTAAAGAAAGGTACTGCACAAAATAAGTATTTTTGATACAATTCAGTAAAAAAAATAATCTGGTCAAAATCTACTCAAATAAAACCTCTGATACCTATAAACCTTCATGAAAAAACTGCATCTGAAGATGTAAGTTTGTTCTGAACAGACAGGTTTTAAGCAAGTGTGGGAATGAGGCTGGGAACCTACACTGTCTCTCAAATGCATTTTGAATCTGCTGAGTTTACAGGGTCAAACAGTTCTTACACAGTCAGCCCTGCGAAGCTTGCCAGAAGCTGTCAAATTAGGGTTTTTTCTTTTTTTTTTATCTTCATTAATTAAAGTCTCGCAGAAGAGAAGGTTTCCATGTTCCAGCAGCAGCAATTGTATCCTACTCTTCGTTAAGCTATTTAAACTACGCCGAAAATTGTGAAGTGGCTTGAGAGTTTTTGACTGGCTTCCTGACTGCAAGTAACATCCATTCTGGTCCTGAGGGCACTTGCAGGAGAAAAATAATTGGTTGTGACTTCTTAGCTTATGTGTCTTGCCTACATTAGGGATTTTTTACAGAAAAGTCCCCAGTTATTGCAAGTAAAGCTGAGATGATACACACTTAATGTGCTGCTGAAAAAAATGTGAGGTGCCCTGAAGTTTTGTATGGTAATATATCCAAAATTCACACTTGAAGATGGGATCTCATCAGAGGGAATGAAAAAGATCTAATTACAGATGGGTGTTTTTACATCAGTATTTATTTTAATTTCTAAAATATGCATAATTGACTTCACACACAGCCTGGATGCAAATTTACTGACACTGAAGACACCATTCTTGTTTTCATGTGCAAAAGAAGAATTGCTCTTTAAAAATAATTAAAATCCTCTGAGACACTAGTTTAAATATTTAATGGCTTTCAGGTTTTGCTAAAGTGATGCTGACTATTTTTCAGATTCTACACCCTTCCAGCTCTGGGAGATGTTTTTGCTGTGTTATGTGTTCACATAAATAACTCATGACTACTGAGACTGAAATTTAAAATCATCAGGGTGGTGGGTTTTTGTCTAGTTGTAATGACCGCAGTGCACAGGATGTGCATAGTATCTGGCAACGATAATGTCCTTCCTTCTCCCATCTCTCCTTACCAGGTTTGCAGTAAATACTGCTTTTCAAAATACATTACAAAAAATCAATGGAAGCTCTTTAAATATTTGTTAACCCTGTCTTTCTGCACATGCCAAGTATTCTGTGGTTAAAACCACATTGAATAATAAGGGTATAATGTGTGGGCAGATCACTGAAGGAGCAAGCTGGAAGGAAGAAATGAGATGATGTGTCATAGCTGCAGGTAGACAGCTGGTCCCTGGCCCGCGCTGACGCTGTCGATCTCAGCAGGACGTGAAGAAATTGCTGGAGGTGACAGATGTCAGGGGGAGAAACCGGCAAAAGTTCAGGGGAGTGCTGGGAGGGATGGCTGGGTTTCACAGGGGGGTAAGGGGAAGGTGTGTGAGCAAGGACTAAACATGACAGCTGAAGGTTACGTGGGGGACTTTTGGGTGCAGTGTACCTCACAAGGCCAACAAGGTCCAGGGATCCATTTCAGTAATGCCTTCCAAGGCTGAGGGTATTGCAAATAGCAAAATTGAGGCGGGGTGCAGCAAAACTGGGAGCAATAAGGAAAAGGTGTTTATCTGGGTGGAGACAGGAGGAGGTGGAGAAAAGGGTGTAAAAGGGCAGCTGAAAAGATGATCAAGAAAGGAAAGGATAGGAAAAAGGAAGACAAGGTATACAAACGATGTGACCTAGGTGGTCTGGAGGTACTTGCAGAGCAGCCCAGCACCTGGTCACAGGCTTGCAGGACCATTCAGCCTGGAAGGGGAGCTCAGGATGTCTCAGCCCAACCTCCTGCTCACAGCTCTGAGGTCAGGCCTGGTTGCTGAGGGCTTTGTCCAGTTGGGTCTTGAAAACCTCCAAGGATTGCCAAAACCAGGATGCTTAAACCACATCAGTTGTCTTGCCCACAGCATGTCTCAGCCCTGCTGCCACGGCCTGGATGGAGGCTGGAGGCAGTGGGATGCTTCCCCCCGAGGCAGGAGGTGGTCCCAGAGGACGTATTGGGCACAGACCTCCCTTACCAAAGCTGCACGTTATGGCAATGCAACCCTCCAAAACTGTGTTTGGTATGTCCCAGATGGCTGTCTGATAGCTTGTTATCCTTTCTGCCCCGCCTCACCCCCTCCCTCAGATCATCTAATGGACACAGACACAGGGCAGGGATTAGCCCGTGGCAAGTGACTGTATGAGACAGGGTCAACCAAAAATTTGTTGACAGCTAACCCCGGTTTAGTACTTTGCATCAAGTCTTTCCTACAGGACTAAGGATAATACACAAGAAAGCGGGTTTGATCAGGATACAAGCCATTTATGCAAATCAGGCTGCCTATCCAGTGTTTCAACATTTAGTAACTTGTGACTAATTCTTAACTCGTTAAAAATTTTGGTACCTAATCATTTAATCACTCTGTTCTCTGCACTCATCAAATTAACCGGGACTAGAGAGACCCCATTTCCTTACATTTCATTTTTGATTGACTCTTTACATGAATCACTCTGGGACCGCAATGCCAACACCTCTTCCTCAGGCATCAGACGTTATGGTTTAACCACAGGACATCATTCGTGTAGCCATAAGGCAGTAAAAGACTACAAGAGGTCAGCTAGTCTAGATCCTGCTTCAAGGCCAGGGAAAATTACACCTGAAAATAAACTGTCTAACCTAAAGACCTTTGGCTGTGGCAGCTCCACAACCACCCATGCAGCCTCTTCCATTGCTTCCTATCCTTGGTATGTTATTGCAGCACTGTTGGACCTGCAATCCCCAAATGTTCTCTGATCCCTCCTTGTGTAGTGATGGTACTCAGTGACTCCTGCCCAAATGTACCACCTTTCTTTTATCACTATGATAAAAGTGATCCCTATCTCAAGTTTCTCAAAATTCTTGAATTCTAGCCTTTTTCCCCTGTGTTGACACCTTCCTGTATCCAAGAAAATCCGCGCAAGACACATCTTGAGCAAGGTGTAAATTACCTGCTTTCTAATCTGGCATCAGCCACTAGCGAAGGTGTGGCTGGGTACCCTCTGCGTCAGCCTCCCATGGGCACTCTTGTGTTCACACAGACTCTGCTCCTACACTGCTGTCCTTTGGGACATGCATGAATGGCTTTTCCTTTGTAGCTGACTAGCTATTTTTATAAGTAGTGTCAAACTTAGTATCTCCAAAACCTTTTTCCCACTGCCAAATTTATTTGACAATAGCCAATAATTTCAAAATTATTCAGGGGAAATAATACACACTGTTGATTCCAAAAGTGACAGTTCTTTAGAAAATATAGTAAGAGCAAAAGATGGGTTAATGCATTTTGCACTCAGGTTAAGTAAATAATTTCTTCATTGCCTGAGCAAAATTAGATGAATCCACACCTGAATCTAACATTTGCAACCCTGGAGCACCTGTTTCTGCTACAATTTTAAAATCCTGGCATAGGATGACAACTCTTAAAATAGTCACAGTCTCAGGCCTGGAGATGATGAGATATTTTCTAAACACAAAGAAAAGAACTGATGAAAGAGTTACCTGTTCCACCAGAAAATACATTATGATACTCAACTTGCTTTAAGAGGTAGTGTTTTTTTATCCAGAATAACAAACCTGGTGTGAAGGTGTATTCAGTGCACAACTTCGTTTCTAATTTGAAAAATTGCTTTTGTTTGTTTTTTGGTTTTGGTTTTTTTTTTTTTTATGGTAGAGAGTCCTGTTATTTATACTGACTTTATAGTATTTGATATCCAGTAAACTTCTGATTCTCTTTTCTTCCCCTCTCAAAGTGGCTGTTTAAAAGGAAGTGAGAAACAACTACTCTTACTGTGCCAGTACTTTAGATATGTAGAACAATCTGTAGTTGACATATTTCATCACTAGAGGGAAATCCATTATAGTGCTCTTTTCAGTAATGCTGGTAGGCACACTATTCTCCAGAGCTGCAAAATGTGCAACAGGCTTGAGTTTGGATGCAAAAGTTGTAGCAACTGAGTATGATATAGGGAAGACCATTTTTCCCTTTCTCAGAAGAGCGCCCAGGGGAATTGACCCTAGTCTCATCACATCGCACCAGAAAATAAGAAGGAAGAGGCTGGACCACAAGCATTTCTGGGAAACAGAAAACCCCAGACTGGCCAACATTAGTAGTCCAATTGTCCTGCAGCAGTGTCTCCAAAGCAAAACCAGGACAGAAAGCTATCACCCCTATGAAAGCACAGGAAAGGAGACAGTGAAGCCTATTTGCACCACCAGCCTTCAAACCATGGACATTTGGACGAAACATTTTGAGACACTTGTAAAAAAACACTTCCAGCTGCTCTTTCCCTAGCTAGTGTCCCTTTTGCAGCAGAGCTCGTGTTGCTGTTGACCATCAGACAAGATATTGAAGACACCCTGTTCTGTCCAATTTTAAAGGCCTGGGACCAAAAAGCCAATTTGCAAATTAATGGTCATAAATGAAAAGCACGGCAAGCAGAGAGCTGGGGTGCTGTGAAGGCAAATTTCTTGCACTCTGCCTCATAGCCTTGATGTCACCTTACGTATGTATTCCTGTACTCGCTCCCTGTCTGCTACGCGGACTGCGAGCTTTCGGGACACGAACGCACTGGATGCGTACATCCTTGTCCCACTGGCCCTGAGCCTGCTGGCTGCCAGCACTGCTGCCCAGGGCAGCCGCTGGCTCTGGCTCCTGCTGCACACCCTGGTGCAAGCACAGCACCCACCCTCGCCCAGCTCCCCAAGGGGAGAGTCCCAGCCGGCACCTGCCCCGGGCGCTGCTCCAGCCCTCGCATCGCTGCGGATGATCTGCATCGCTAAGAGGAAGAAAGAAATGAAAGACAAATGCTAACAAGGGAGCAAACCTGATTTTCACTGCTGGCTCTTAGGGATTTTATAGTACATTTTATCTTTGACCTCATTTAGTAGGGGTCAAAGCAAGTCAATGAGAGAATAGGAAAGGATTGCATGAGCCATTGCCATTTTGCATGACAGTTTGTCCATTTCAAGTTTAAATGTTTCATTTCAAGATAATAAATTGAACTAGTCTCCGGAAATACCATTACATGCTGGTTTTACAGTGACCTTCTGTGGCGAAGCACTACAGAAATCGGTATTGCATGTGTAGCTGGTGTTAATTATGCTCCTTTTAATCAAGACCTCATTTTTAATGAAACATAGTTGCCACAATTCAATTCTTACTACTTTTATTTTCCTTGTTAAATAGTGTTATGTTCCTTACCATTCAAATATTGCATCTAAATATCAAGGCATTTTAAACCCTGAACTTCATGCTATAAATTAAAGAAATAGTCAAGAGATTTCTGAGTTATTTCTTGATAGACAGATCCTCACTTTGCTGTCCTTGCCTTCTGTTTTTTGTTTTTCTCTCCACTGCAGTGGTATAGGCTACTAACTCCTTTGCTGCTCTGGCATCCTATGCACAGATGCTGAAAGACAGAGTAAATCTTCGGATTGACACAGGGTTACGTTGACTTACCCTGGCAACATCCGAAGCTCTGATCAGCCTTCTACATAATTTCCCTATTAAAATGTTCCTTTACTTCACTACAAAGTGATTTTCATCTTCTTACACAACTTTCTTCAAATGCAGCTGAGCATTAGATTACAAGATTCTCAGGCCTCACAGATGAATGCCTGAACCTAAGAAGAGATCAGACTGAAGAAATACTTGCTATAAATCTAGTTCTGAACACCTGTCAAAATCCATTTGACTTTCAAAGTTTCTTATTCTGCTCCAAAACCTGGAGTAGTTCTGTGTTTGCATATTGAAAAACCAAGACACGGTAATGTGTCCTAGAAGGCTTTTTCTCCTATTTTCTTCTCCTATGAACATATATTTTAGCACATGTATTAGGGCCATTTAAAAAGGACTTAAGTCCCTAAATGGGATTTAAGTGCTCTTCCTAGGTAATAGCAACTGGCAGAGAAAAGAAGAAGATGAAGGAGAGCAGGAATAGAGGGAGGAAAAGAAAAAACTAGGGAAATCGCAAAGAGGTTATCAGTGAAGGCTGATCAAGACAGACTGGTGGAGACACCAACAACCTGTCTTTACTCTGCCTTAGGCCACCACCTCTGTCTTGTTGTTGCAGGTCCCTTTTTGCTGTGCAGACAGGCAGGACTTCCAGATTTGCCTGCTGTGGAGCTAGAAATGCCAAAACACCCAGGATTCAAGCCTGTTTCTAGATTTTTTTTCCTCTAAGAAACAAATATCTTGGGAAAATGAAATTTAACTTGCAGAAATCCATAAATAGTAGCCCCTTACTCACATAGGTTGGTTGTCCTATAGCTGATTTTCCATACTTATAGGCTTTAGAATAGCAAGATAAATGACAATCATTTTCTTTACTCACTGATTTAGCCAGAATGCCTTATGACAAATTTCATACTGATGTCTTCAGGGAAAATTATATTCTTAGGCTGGCGCCAAGGAGTAACCTTCTTTCAGTACTTGTTTGCATACACATATACACACACATACAGAGAAACTCGTAAAAAACCCTCAGTTGGAAGGATCCTCCTGACCTCATCTAGTCTGATCCCTGCTCAAAGCAGGGCCAACCTTGAAGTTAGATTCAACGTTAAAAGTAGATTGGATTGCTCAGGGTCACGTCTAGTCAAGTTCTGATTATCTCCAAGGATGGAAATACACGCCTTTTCCATAATAAACAAGTGGCTTAGATCCAGAGCACAGGCAGCTCAAGGACTTAACCTTTTGGAGTTTATCTGCAAAATAAATTAACACTAACAGAAGGGATCATGTCAAAGCGATGACACTTCATCCCACTTGCTAGACTCACATCTGGGCTTTGATTATAATCAACTGTTCCGTGATTAATTTTGCTTTTCCAATTCCAGCGTTTTACTTGCACCCTAATATCACAAAAATCATGGGTAATTTTTCCCTTAAGGGAAAAAATTAATTACATTATATACAGGTATGCAATTGAAGGGCTAAAATTAAAATTGTAAAGATGTTTCCTCTTGGGTTCTCTCTCACCCATAGACTGAAAAACTTCCTTTACTGATTAATAGCCTTCTGGCAATCAAACAGTCCAAAATTTTACTGGCAGGACTGAAGTATTTTGCTCTTTATTGATGATAAGCCTTTTCAAAGAGCTGTAAAAGTAATTAGTTAGGCTTTTTAATAAATTACTTGGGGAAAAAAAAATTCCTTTTCACCAGCTTAGAGTTGTCAGTAAGCAAAATAATAAAAGCAATTGGCGAAAATATAGGTTCATTTCAAGATAAGTTTCAAAATGTTGTGGCATTTGATGTGAAGTTTCAAAATGTGGCATTTGATGTGTTCCACATTTATTTTGAAAGGCTATGCAAACTGTTGATATTTTGCAATATAAAATATAATTACTTAAAAATATTAATTGTTCTGGAAAAATCTAGCACAGACAATGTTTTAAATACACAAAATATTGAATAGCTACATGAAATTTTTCAGCTAGGTAGGACCCAGGTGAAAAATAGGACCAGACTAGAAAACAAGGGATGCTCTAGGTTAAGCCAAAGTAATTTCAGATGTTCTCGACCCTGCTGAAGGTCTCCCTTCACCGCCGAAGGTTGCTGAGCCCATCCCTGTCTCTGTTCTTCATCCATCACAGTCATGGCCACTGCAAATATCTCATTTATGAAGACGGGCTTGTACTAATATGCTGATTTATAAACTGGGTTATACACAGAGCTGACACCTCCAGCAGAACAGGCCTAAATCCACCACCACATGTCTGTCAGAACTATTGAGCTCAGCAGCACACAACATTAGAGCATTTGTCCTCAGATGGGGAAGAGACTCCAGATTCCTTCTCCCTTTACCTGCCCATCATCTCTTAGAAGAAAAGTTCTGCCCCACCTGTGTAGCATGCTAGGCCTCAGCCTGTCCATGTTCTCAGAGGATACCAAAGCCATTCCTCCCAGATCAAGCCCTCAGGGACTTTAAGCAGAAGGACATCTATTTTATGGTTCACATGATCAAGGTATCAATTTGCTCAGCCTGGTTAATACTGGGACATCTCTGGATACAGATACAGATGCTACTCTCGTCACTGGGGAAACTTAAGCCAGACAGAAAGATTTTTTTGTGGATACTAAGAGACTCCAGGGTTAAGCAATACCCAGGCATGGTTTTCAGGACCTTTAGTTTTGGACATTAGGCAATACTTTCATCTGGCTTCTGACACCATAAGCAACAGTACACCAGCAGTAGGAAATAAAAACAGGATCAAGGCACAGGTCCCCACTGCATAGACCTAGCCCAGGCAGCTCTACATAGCTAAGGGGCTGTGGATGACACAACAGCACAGCAGCAGGCAGACTACCCACAGAGGATGAGCATACCCGAGGAGGTTGGTCGCTGCTTGCTGACATAGCACCACTTCTCCACGGAGCAGTAGGCAAGTGAGACAGCATCATGCAAAGATGACCACAAACCAGGGAAGTCACTTGCTGTAACCCCAGCTGACTTCTCTCTGCTATCCTGGGTGTCCTGTACATTGGGACTGCCATCAGCTCCTCTTGTCCTCACTTCCAGGCAGAGAATCCAGCTGTCGTGGTTTAACCCCAGCCAGCAACTAAGCACCACACAACCACTCACTCACTTCCCCCCCACCCAGTGGGATGGGGAGAGAATTGGAAGGAAAAAGGTAAAACTTGTGGGTTGAGATAAGAGCAGTTTAATAGAACAGAAAGGAAGAAAATGATAATGATGATAACAATAATAAAATTACAATAATAATAATAAAAGGATGGAATATACAAAACAAGTGATGCACAATGCAATTGCTCACAACCTGACGACCGATGCCCGGTTAGTTCCTGAGCAGCAATCCCTCCCTGCCCAACTCCCCTCAGTTTTTATACTGGGCATGACATCACATGGTATGGAATACCCCTTTGGCCACTTTGGGTCAGCTGCCCTGGCTGTGTCCCCTGCCAACTTCTTGTGCCCCTCCAGCCTTCTTGCTGGCTGGGCATCAGAAGCTGAAAAATCCTTGACTTGGCATAAACACTACTTAGCAACAACCGAAAACATCAGTGTGTTATCAACATTCTTCTCATGCTGAACCCAAAACATAGCACTTTACCAGCTACTGGGAAGAAAGTTAACTCTCTCCCAGCCGAAACCAGGACACCAGCACATCAACCCATCAGTAGATTGAGAAGTGTGATCCTAAATCCATCCTTTAAGAAGGCCTCATTTCTCACTGCCTGAGTAAAGGTAGTCCTTACTCTGAACCATACTGTCCTCAAGTTTGCAGGCCATTTCCCTGTTGGGACATCAGAAGGCTGCCATGACCCACCAGGACATTTGTCCTGTGCTTGGTCTCCAGCCTCCAAAAGCTAAAACCACAGCTGCAGCATCAGCCATAATCTTACCCCATCGACTGTAGGCCAGAATATGGCAAGAAGTCCCAAACTTAATCCCTTGGGGTTTCTTCTAACTGAGGCCTTATCCTTGTTCAGTGAACTCAAGCACACATCTTACCACCTGCCTCCCCCCCAAATCAACCTATGCTGATTTCCAAATCAGCTCCCTGTCTGTCTCAGCCATTATTCCCATCAAATGTCCCATCCCTGCAGCCCAAAAGCAAAAATCTGCAGTTCCCTCCAAAACAAAATGTTACCTGTTCGCATGAACTTCCTACAAATCAGATGCATCTAAACCATAGTCCTAATCCTTTACACATACTTAAAAAGGCAAACCTGATCTAGCTGTCTTCCTCAACACAGTTCACTCAGGATATTCTGAGACTCCAGACTTACAGCTCGAAAATAAATAACCAATAGCTTAATATAGAAATTTGAAAAGTATGTCTTAAATATTTATTTTATTTTCCTAACTCCTCACTTCCTTAACTGAAACCTGTAATTAACTCTAACTACACATTATCCAAGGGATCTTCTATCAGCTCAAGAGGAAAATCAAGCTAGGACATGTTCGAAAAAAATGTGCATTTCTTCTGAATGCAAGACTTACCTCTGTATTTAGACCACTGAAAAAACCTACTCCTACAAAGCCCAATCAAACTGTACCCATTACTAGGAAAAAAGGTGCTTTGCAAGCCCAAAATGCACAAATGCTAACCTGAGCCCTGGACAACAGGCCTTTTGAAGGTGGAGACTTAAATGCCCTCAGATCATGCCAGTGCACACCCACAGCTTGGTGTAGCTGCTCTTTAGACCAACCTGCTCCACTGGAGAAAAGGGCAACCCTTCCAGAAGAGACTCAGAGGAGCAGCCCCATGAGTTAGCCTGAACTCATGGTAGCCCAAGATAACTACTTTTTTAAAAGCAACCAACATGTGTCAGAAGCACTCTATCAAACCTCATTTCAGAAAACCTGGAGTCCGAAACATACAGCAATAAATTCAAAGCTTCCTCAGACCTCAAACCCAGAGCCCTAACATAAAAACTGTTCCTACCTGCATGACTCCCCTCCCAAATTGTCAAATCCCAAACCAAACTTCCAAATAAATCTTATTTATTCTACATGGCTCCAAAACATAAACACCCTCCAATATATCCCCCGCTTAGAAATCAGGCTGATGAAGGAATGAGACTGGGGATAAAGTTAGGAATACAAGTAACTGAAACAATAGCCAAGATTGTTATATGTTCATTATGAAATGAATGAATCCTCCCCTCTTGCCCAACAGTATTAAACATTAGCGTCTGCAAAAACTTGGCCACCAAACCCATAAAGGATCCCATGCTTCTTTGCAAAGTTGACATGGCAGGGGGATCCCAGCACATGACCTATGTTGAACTTAGGCTAAAACAGAGAGAAAAGAGCCTCCTCTGGTACTGCCAAACCAAAATTCACCTTGCTACCCCTGACCAAGACTAGCATTTTTCCAAACACTTCCAGCCCTCTCTGCCTCTCTTTGAGGCCACCATAAGTTGGTGGCTCCTGACACAGGAGAGCTGAAGGCATTGGGGCTTCAGGCATGGACCTCAGACCAAGACGAAGGTCTGGCTTCAGGCAGGGTCCCCACCACTGTGGGAGGCCACTGCCTCAGTGCCAAGGACAGGGCAAGGGATGAGGGTGCAGTGCCACAACCCAAGGGGGATGACAAGGCACCATGGGTCAACACCTACACGTGTCTCTGGATGAGCCTGAACTTGCTTTCTTGTAAGGAATCCTGCACTGGCACCCTGTCCTATGGGGGACAGTCATGCTGGGCCATGGGCTCAACCCGGAGCAAGGTGGAGGCCCGGGAAGAATTTTGAGGCCATGTGCATGTGGGGCCATGGGCTCAAGGTGGGGTTTCAGACCCTGTGAAGCCTAACACAGGAAGATGACTGAGCTGGCAAGGGCTTGCTGGGCTGAAGTGAGGGCTACTCTCAGTACCACGACGTTTCAGCACTTGAGGCTACACAGGAGGCCTAGACCAGGATTAGGTTTGGGATAACTTCTCAGGACAGTGTGGATACCCAGGTTTAGAAAGTGGGTTGTCCAGGACATGCTGCGGGCTGCAGCCTCTTGCACAGCTGCTGCAGGTAACAGGACACAGGCTTTCCTTTGACTTTGCAGAGCCTCGGGGCAGAGGTTTATCAGTCTTGCTTTGCCTGAATTTGTCTAGACTTGCTCAAAGCTTTCCTTATATCTGGTTTGATTTGTTGCTGTAACAGCCATTTTTCTAATGACCAGGTAGCTATGTCTAACTTGCTTTGCTTATCTTCATACAGTATAACCACAGCTTTTACACAGATAGTAGTAACATGCAGCTGTTCTGTGTAGCGTGCAATATTTACGACCTTAGCAGAATGATGTAATGCAGGCCTGGTATAAAAGAAAAGGCCCTGGAGGTGGGCTCCTAAGAGGTGGTGTAGAGGAGTACAGGCACAAGATGATGGAGATGAGGCATGGGGTAAATGCTGAGGGCTGCAGGGCTATAACCCACGCACCAGTGGTCAGTGAAAGAAGTACAGACCTGGGAGGTGAACAAAACCCATCTTAGAGTAACAAAAAGTAACAAAAAGAACAAAGAACAAGTTTCTAACATAGGTAAAATGCACCATATATAGTAAATTCAGATGTAAAACAGAATTGCAGACTGATGAAGAAAGAACAAAGCACAAAACATGTTGGGAAACATGAATATGACCTTAAGTGGATCCTAGAGGAGGAGGAAGAAACCACCACCACCATACTTAGGCCAGCAAAGGACTCAGGATGCTGTGGCCTTGCCATACCTGCTCCTCCCAGGCTAAAGCCATTGACCCAGAGGAGCAGTGGAAAGGTGAGCGGGACACCAGGGGAAAGGGGTAGAGCCTAGACAGTGCATGCATAACAGTTTTGACTATTATTATTACTGAGGCTTTCCATGAATAATAATATTCCTAATTTTTTCCCTTCTTCTTCCTGTTTTGAAAAACAAAGTCGATCTGCAGAATAACAATTTTTGTATTAAACTGCTAAGAGTTCAGTTATATTAACACTAAATTCTCACCATTCCCTCCCCCCATAAGAAGATTTTTAATGTCACAAGGCTTGTACAAGCATGGATGCATTTAGGCAAAGGATGGCAAGGGTTGCTAGGCTGGCTAAGGCTGGGTCAGAGTTTGATTTAAGGTTGGGTTCATAGCTCAGGTTTGAAGGGCTTTTCTAGAAAGTGTAGCGCTTGGGCTCCAAAAGCCCAAAGTCAGGTGTGGCTGAGCTAAACCAATGTCATTCACTGCGATCCCTTCACATTTGCAGCTATGTTTTTGCAGGCACCCCTAACTCTAACAAAAGCATCCATCCTTGTTCAGTGACCCTGTGCAGAGGCAGAGCTCAGTGATCCATGCAGGCATCAGCTGACAGCTTAACCTGCTACCACCTTTTTTAACCTATCAGTTGCCTTGGCATATCCCGAACCCCAGCTGCAGCCAGGTTGAGGACGAGGATGATGGCTTGGGCTTGCATACACCCGTGAGTAGGAGCAGGCTGGAGGTGAGTCTAGCTGATACTGCCAGCCCTCCTGCAGCTTCGCGCCTCCTCTGCTGCTACTGCCTGAATCTGGGGGCTTGAAGTTTGGCAAAGGGTCATCCTGTGCCAAAAGGCAGGGAAAAAGAGAGAGGCTGCCCATGGAGAGCCCAAATCAGTTCAGTCCCCAAAACAGTCTCACCTTTCCCTTGGGCTTCCTGCTCTCTGATGTCTCTGGACTCGGCTTGGATCTCGGGGAACACATTACTCTGAAGGTTTTTCCTTCCAGTTTGGATCCTGGAGCATGACAATGGCTCTTAGGCAACAGAAATAGTTAATTAAGCAGTGAACCTCTGAATGGAGCGCTCATGTAACAGGGTCAATTTAACTCCTTTGCCTTGGACTCTGTCCTGGGACTGTTGCCTCCACACAGTCCAGAAGGACGCAGTCAAAGTTCAAGTAAACAAAAGCTCATTGGTCTGCTTGGGCAACTGGGAAGAAGAGGAAAGATAAATTAAACTGCCTGGATAATCATAAAAGGATTGATTGTTGTTACTAGTGTAGGGCATTGATAGAGAGAGGACAAGAGGTTTATCCAAGTTTTGCAGTGACAAAAGATAGAAAAAACATCAAGAACAAAGCCTTTCCCACTTACATTTATATGAAAATTATTCTACACATAGACACTATGTTAAAAAATTTACTGAATGAGTAGGAGGGAAAAGCTTTTCACCATTTCCCCTCTTTTTTAAAAGAAATCAAAACCAAATGTAAAGACGTGACTTACTTTAAAAAAAGTAAATAACTTTCTATTCTTTTCTGTTTATACACTTCATATTTACCAATAATTTACTAAGACCAAGAAATATTTTGACCTACCATTACATGGAAAAAAATAAATAGATAGATCTTAAGGGTTTTTTTCCATCTTCTTCCAGCTTTGGATGTTTTAGAAAATGGTAATTTTTACAGAAGAAAAGACAACACTACTCTCATTCAGGATATCATTCATTATGGCTCTCCAGTTAAGCCCACAGCCTGACATAACTATATTCCTCATCACCGTAGAAAACCTTTTTGACAGTCAATCAACTTAACAAGATTCCTGCAAGGATCCCAGCATATGCTATTCCCTTAGTGCAACTTTCTGATGCCTTGCTTCTAAGGTCACTGAATTTCTTTTCATTAACATGTATTTGTGTGACACAGCTGATGCTGGCACACCTTCAAAAGAAACTCTTCTCACAACCCCCCCCAAGAAATGTTTTCTCTGAGAGCTCAGCAGTCTACAGAGGTGCCTGTGAAAGGAGTCTTACAAATAAAGCCACACCAACAGAAAAGAAAGAATTATGGAAACACAATAGGCAGCCCTAAAATAGCACCTTTGCGACCCAATCCTCTATAGCCAGACATTTGTTTAAAAACCCTCAGCTGTAGCTAATTAAAGCCTTGGCCACAGAGGGAGTCCGCAAGTGCCTTCAGCCAACAAGCCAGCGCTGGCAAGCATTGAGAAAATGCACATTAATACAAAAGCTCCTTTTCTGTGGTGGGTGTGCAGCATTTCTTCCTCATCTGACTCTTGAGTACTTAAAAAAAATAAAATCCACTAAGAATGAGAGAATCATCCAGAAGCTCCCCTGGGCACAGAGCAAGCCCCTCCATGACTCAAAGCCCTGTTATTTCAGTAAGGTCAGCGGGAGTCAGCCTGAACTTACAGTCAAGCAGCATCTGGCCCAATGGTTTTGTTAAAGGCTGAGTTTTCTTCTGCCTCTGCCTAACTTTCAATTAAAGGCATAGTAAAACTAGGGGAGTGGGACTGAGTGAGGTATTTATCCCAATCCTCCAGCTGCCCCCTGCCTGTGGCACACTCTGCATTACCCACGCTGCGGAGGGAAAAGCTTTGAAGGAAGAAAACACACCAGCAGCACTTAGAAAAGCCAAGTAACCCCATATGGTACATATTTCTGTAATTTTACCTTGACAAGGAAAAAAAATTTATAAATCACCTCAACCTCTTAGAAAACCTTTTGTTCCTCACTGGTCCTGTTGTCTGGCAACAGAGCAGCTCTGTTTGGGCTGAGACCTGTGTCTCAGCTGTATTTTGGCACAGCTACAAAATCCAGACACAGGTTTTGTCCCACAGAAGGCGGTGTTAAGGACTGAAGACAGAAGGTAGAAGCGAGCTATTCATCCTTAGGTAAAAATTTGAACAAAAGTTTTCAAAAAAACAGTGCTCAGTTCTCATGGATGAGCAGATAAGCCTGAGGATTGAATTTTATATTTTTTTTTGAGAGCTTTCCCTTTTTCGATTGTTAACGTATTTCTGCAAGAAGCTCGGAGTATAGATGGAACAAGTGGATGAAGGTGGCCTTTTATCAGCACAAGGCCTCTCGGGAACACAGACTCACTGATACAAAGCATCTTTAAACTGAGGCAACAGTGCCCATTTTTGCTGGATCAGCCTGGTCAAGGGAACAAAGCACGGACGAAATGCTCTGGAGCAAGGATACCCTCAGACACCTGAGGAAGCTTCAGCAGCCAGCGTGCGGTGGCATAGCAGAGCACAGGAGCTGCAATGTGCGAGGAGCAAGGCAGGACGACTGTCACTACCCAAAGATAACTCTAGAAATCCTTTGGTTTTGAAAATCAGCACCAGTGAAGTGTTGCAGGACGCTCAGAAAGTGGCATAAGATAAGCAACTCTTACTTATTGAGAAGTTTCTTGGAGTTTTCAAATCCATGTGCTCTGTCTTTGATGCTTGCTGTCTGGAGTAAACCATACTTTTATTTTACCAATTAAAACTTGTTAAACTTGCACTTACCTTCCTATTCTTTTCTATTGTCAACAATTTAAAGAGCCCTGATGAGTCCCATACACTATTTCTATTTCAATATGATACTTCTAACATCTGAGCTGCTTGGTAATTTGGTAACTCACAGTATCATTAGAAACTGGAGGAACTTTTGGATGCAAGCTTCGGTATTTGGAGCACTACAGTTTAAAAAAAAAAAAAGAAAATAATATCACATGTTGGTGAACCTCTCATTTGTCTTTTGGAGTGGAAATCAAATCCAGTTCTGACCTTGTGAAGTCATTGAATGTACCCAATGAAATGTTTATTACTATGGCAGAGATATGAAATGCCTGCACTCTGGCTTGGGCACACTAAATTGTAACAATAAAACTCAAACTATTTCATGAAATGGAGAAATCGAGAGGAGGATGATAACCAGGGTATACAGTGTATCTTTCACTAATGTCTTAGCTACTTAAACAAAAGCCACTAAAACCTGTTTTGATACTACTTTCTATTTATATTCATAACACAGCACATTGATAAGATAATGCCTGTTTTGTTATAGGAAAAAGAATTTGTCTTATGCTGAACAGCTGCTTGAATGGATTTGTGGTATACACGTAGCTGATTTAAGCAACAAGATGCTAAAAAATATGTATGTCTAAGTGAACATGTTTCTGGAAGAAGGCTATCCTTATTCCAGAGCATTTAGACAGCACTTTGTTGCATGGACTCGGTTGATCCCTCTAAAATGGACACTCTTGCCTCAGTTTAAAGTTTATTTAAAGTTTTAAATTAAGAAAGAAAGAATTTTTATGATATAGCAATCTAATTTCTGTGTAAATACTGTTTAATTCATGACATTCCTGGTCACTTATCTCCAAAGGTCACATCACAGCCAGGATACAATCAATGAATCCTACAACTCACTTATATGACACTTTAAAAACCTACAAGTCCTTTTTTACTGTGTTAATAAAACAAGTATTAATGTAAATTTAGCCTTCCTCTAATAGCATTGCATGAGTGGATTCAAAATGAGATTATTAAGGGAAGGTTTACCCAAAAGACGGGATGACTAGAATGCAGTATGCCAGAAGAAATAGCAGGCTGAGCGACATACATACTCCCCTCGCTTACTTTTAAATAACACTCCATATGACTGCACACAGCCACAGTTCATCACAACGTTCACATGTGGTGTCTCATTTTGTGCTCAGTTTCAAGACAAAGTTTGTAGTCTTAATTTAATCCATACTTCAGATTTTTAATTGTTCTAGTAGTTTACATAGTAAACAAAAAAATCTAACACTGACATGTACAAATATGTATTTATAAGGGAATTTAGACTCAACTGCTTGCCTGCAAGCCCCATTACTAATACGCTTTTCAGCAGTGTAATTAGAACTACTGAGCACTCCAAACAAGATCAGAGCCAATTTGTACTAGGTATTTTACACACAATACTGAAGTCCCTGCACCAATGGGTTTAAAGTATGTGGATTTTTAAAGTACAAAAAGAATGTAGTTTAGTGATTTCTTATTAATGTTAACCCTATGCTTTTTTTTTTTTAATTCAAATTAGCAGTTGGAAGTAAGAAGGCCATCTATTTTTAAGGGATTCATAATGAGCTCATGCCAACTTCAAGAACAAACCAAAAGGTTCCCACATGGAAGTGTGCGACAAGTCTGGAGCTGTATTCTCGTGCTTTGTGCAAACCAGAAGCGAGGCCCAGCAGAAACCAGTAAGGTCATGCCTACGGGAATGATGCAGACACATCCAAGCTCGCTCTAAACTAGGCCACGGTTCACCCAGGCTGTGAAACTTTGTCCAAGAACCAGGCTAAATATTCAAGCAGTTCATCTGTTCCAGTAGAAAAAACAATGCTGGATTCATAGTGGAGAGAAGCGAGTAGGAGACTCTGTAGCTTAGCAGTTAGGGCACAGAGCTCAGAAAGAAAATCCTGGATGATAGTCCTTGCTTCACAGGCTATTTCTCTTTTCTCCAGCAACTGTTCCTGCTCTTTCTCACCTGCAGACACTTATTTACAGTCCTCAATTTACTGTATGAAAAAGCATAATTTGCTGTGAAGAGTCTGATCCTGCTGATGTGTATTATATGTGATCGGAGACACCATCCTGGATCAAGACTCTCGTGGGACCTGGAGGCAGGAAGGTCTTGTTTGGTCAGACTTGCACATCTACTAGATGTTGAGGTTCTCAAGCATGTGATCATATATCCTCCAGCAAAGGTGCAATACATTATCTTGAATGCAACTAAGACTAAGAGCAGCCCACCACCAGGAGCTGCCTGGAAGTAGCTAGTTAGCTTTAAATCTACACATCCTAGTTTGTATTCCAGTAACTTGTCCACCCATATCCTCAGGACTGAAGATTTCCTCACTGTGACAACAAAGTATGTAATAACCTGTATTACTCAAATGTCTTTGTTACTTCAATAGGGTCAAAAGTAGTTCTACAGAATCACCTAAAAATAAAACAAGGTTTTCTCATTCTAATCCCAGAAGCTGTGACTGCTCAAATACCAACTTCCTTTTCTCATTCATAAATTGCTTGTCCTCCTCAGACTGATGCAGAGAACGTTACTCTGAATATGGATCCAAATAAATACAAGTTGGGAATCTGTTCAGTTTACACCACCCTGGGGGCTTCTAAGCAGCAGGCTAAGCTCTTCTCACCCTCAACACCTATGCAGACAACACACCTATCATGCTCTTACCAATATCCCTGCAAGCCATGTTAAGACCAGATGAGTGACACTGAAAGTACCAACTGGCTTCAGAAATCTGTGACAGCTGAATGCGATAGGAGAATGATTTCCTTCTTTTCAAGAAGTCATTTAGGAAAGCACTCCCCTTGCTTGGCTTACCTTACTAAACACCCCCTCCTAGACCTTGAAGCAGTTTCCAGAACACATTCTATTTAAAGAGATGTTTTCCCACAGCTGACAGGTAAAAATCTTGTAATTTCAAACAATACAAGGCCTCATTTATCTAGGACCTATGTAGATGGAACTCCAGAGATGCTGTGGAGTGCTCTCACCCTCCAACAGGATCCATCAATCAATCAGTTTTATGCATCCACTAGGGTCTATGGAAAAAGTCAAGATTTCTGTGGTAATTGTGCTACTGGGTACAGTCCCTGGACTCTGGGGGTCCACATGAGTTCTGTAGTGTTCTGCCCGGAGATACCAAAAAACTTTCCCTAAGGTTTTCCTGTGCATAACTCTGCTTGCCCGACAGTGCTACTTTCCTCTCAGTGAACAGAGCTGACAGCTCTTGGCAGTATGCTGTCTGCCTAAGTGCTGCAGTAAACTGTAAGACCCAGGCACAGAAATTAATAGTACACTGGATAAAAGTAAAAATTTATTCCTTATACATGAGGCTCTGCAGTGCAATTGAGTCCATTCTGAGCTTTGTTTTAGCAGCTATTAATATAGACCAGTAGTCACATTGTACGTTCCAAATTTTAGAAAGCTGGCAAAGAAAGTGCCAAGGATTGTTTTATGCACACTCTTACATGCAAGAAGATTAAGAACAAGTCTAACTAGTTTTCAGAAAGACCAGAAGACCCAGCATTAATCATCTACCAAGATCCAATGTTCCAACATTTCTCATTAATTTACGTACTTGTCTGCTCACTTACTTACAAGCCAGGTCATCCAAAACTCGAAGTATTTCAACACATAATGAATTAATCATGAGGCGGAATGTAATGTATCAAAGGAGAGTAAAATTCAAATACATGATCCATTAGTTACTAGCTTCACCTCAGATCTGGTCAGGCATTAGAACTACGCATAGAGGAGCATGAGCTTCCTTGCACTCCTTGTTCCTTCTATGTTGTTTCTGAAATCCTTTTCCATATTCAGGAGAAAATGCTGTAATACTATTAATGTCCTACATGTTTGGTATGACACTTTGATACAGCTCATTCATTCTCACTGAGTTTTAGTTAATAATCTTTATTGCCAGCCTTGCTCAAAATCGCCAAGAATTTATAAGCATTCATTTAGCCTCAGTAGTCAAACATTCAGAAAATAAAAAAATTGCACCCTCCCATTTTTTCACCTCCGAAGAAAATTTGTGATCAGCCTCCATTGGCCAAGCTTTTACCCCCTTGCCAGTTTCTCTTTAGCATTCTGCAAAATCCTGACTGCAGCACAGCATTCAGAACTAGAGAAAGGCATTGGACTAGTGTGCCAAAGCAAGTGAGCCTGAGAAAGGGACAGCGTACTATTTTTTCCCCATCATAGCAGAGGGAGCAAGTGAACAAGTCGTGCTGGCTTTACTCCAGAGACACCAAGAGGAAACCAAGGCCATCTCCATTTAAGGGAGCTCTCTGCCACTATGCATTCTTGTGAACAACAGACGATAGGCAAATGAAGGCCAAAAATGCAATGCTTAAATAATTTAAGGCAGTATAAACATCGTAAGGTTGTACAAGTAGATGAAACAAGATGACGTGATTTAAAGCACTGACCACCAAAACCAGCCTCTCCAAACAAAAATTTGTATTAATTGCTCATTAGAGCAAATACCTTCAGATCGGATCCAGGGACAAAGGATTTTGCTCTGGGAAGAAAGCAGACTGTCCATGCTTTTCTTTTTGCTGTCAGACTGTAAGAACATTGACTGCCCTGAATTCACTTGACTAGTTTTTCAATAGCAGAGTCATTCATTCCTTACCATACTCATATACCTTTTCTCTTGCTCATATTCATAACCAAAAGCTAGAGTCACATAAAAACTCCTGTGTGACCCCCTATGGAAAGCAACTCTAACCTGAGGGTATTAAAAGGGAAAATTGTAAGCCTGATCATTTTTTGAGTTTATAGTTTTATCAGTTTATGTTTAAAAACCTGAAATGGTCATGTCCACCTCTGAGGAACAACTTACATCAGCACTGGTGGAAGGGAATATGAACAGACCAACTACAGGCAATGAGCTGTGTACATCTGTATCAGCATTTCAACTTGTATCAGTTTTGAAGCATTGCCTACTCATCTCCACTCCTGTGCTTTGGTTGACATTGTGAAAATACCCTGCATGTGCCAGTTCAACTGCTTTTAGATGGGACTGAGCTTGCATAGGTACTCCAGGGGATTGCATAAACAAACATACAGCATATGGGACCCAAGCAGAGCTACACCATACTAAAACTCCCAAAACATACACAGCATGGAAAAGAGGCCTTTCACAGCAAGCATTTTGCCTTATGGATCCACTTTGATCACACTACCTTGTCTGCTGATGTGGATGTAATTATCCCGGTCTGAAATTCTTGGCGGGGTGGGGTGGGGGGAAGATACGAAAGGTTAAGCTTTCTAAAGTTGCTGGAGTTTTGGGAGTTTTTTTGCCTCACCTAGACATGTGAACCTAAAATGTTATTTTAAAAACTAACAGAGAATTCAGTACTTGAAACTTGATTTATGAGTCTAAATACCAACTCAGAGTTAATATATCCTTTTTAAAGGTTATCTGTAAAAAAGCCAATCGAGTCTCAATTTTTAAACTCCGCTTCACCACATTCAGAGGAAAAACTAGGGCAAAAAGAGGACACAAGTTAGTGGTAGACACAATCCCAAACACTGCCATTTATACTGCAGGTTAAAATTTCCAACTAAAGAAGTTGATGGGATCTGCTATAGGTGCACATGTCTGTATCTGTAAACCAAATCTGACAGAACACATGAATACAAGTGTAAGATACCAAACACTTTCACAGTTGAAGCTATATAAGATAACCTTATTTGCTATAACACTAAAGGAATTCCCACAAAAGGAATCCCACAATAAGGAATTCTTAAAGGATTCCTGTATTGACATAGTCCTACACATGCACAAGACAATCTCCTGAAGTCACAGCTCTTCCCCTCCCCCAATTTTATTTATTTTTTTTAAGCTCACGTTTACAGCATACTATCTTTCAATTTGATTTGACTTGACACAGAGCCTAAACTGCATGCATCTTCCCTGGTGCTGCCAAGAAGCAACCCTTGGAATAGTTTTTCAAGTCCTGATGAATGTCAGGGTGGCAGAGCTTGCAGGGCCAAACCACTGCAAAGTCAATAGTTGGTACTGAGGTCATGCTGATGAAAACGTTTGTCTATGCTAACTGCTCCATAATACACTGGTTTATTTTTTACATGCCACTTCCCTGCATAAGGGACATATCTCAACTTTCAGCATGCACCATCAAACAGGTACTTCTGAGAAGAGTCCCAATATGCAACAGCAACCCTTCCACGGCCTTAAAAAAAAAAGTTT
>VYZV01019598.1:3724-34921 GCA_013401275.1 Pandion haliaetus
GGTCCGACATTTTGGCGAGCGCGTCTGACATTTTGGGGCAGCGAATTCTTCCAGCAACTTCTTAAAGGGGCCGCCTCTGCAGCCCCCCTCCCCTGCCACCAAGGAAAACCGCGCCACACAAACCCATAACAGTAGTGTAGAACAACATACAGGAAAATCCTTTTAGTCAGTGTGGAACTAGAGAAATGCTGTAAAGTGGGGTTTGAATGGGAGGTTTCTTATGGCAACCTTAACGATCCATTTTTTTCTGCTGAAAACAGATGAATTTTCTGCAACTGTCTGCTTCTCAAGCAAGGATTCAGCAGGATAACAGGTCAATGCTTACTGGAGGGAAGTACAGGTTAGAAAATACTTAACAGCAGTTGCTGCTGGAAAACACAGAGCTGTTTGAGTCAGTATCTGCAGCAGAAGTCAAAGATCTTGTGAATGTAGTAATACCACTTACTTTAACTGAAGGCTTCCAGGCAGCAATCAGCAGCCATCTTCACTTATTTTGTTTCTGATTAGTCGTATGAAGCAACATTATTTTTGAAAGAAAAAAAAAAAAAAAAAAAAAAAAAAAGCTGAAACACTAGTTTATGGTGTAAATCTTCCCTGCATTTTTATTAAACTGAGTACTGGAATGAGACTCCCATGGTGAATGCTTGTCCTTTCTCTAGGAAACCTAATAATAGCATCATCTGGGAAGGTGTGGTGCTAGGGAACATAATTTTACCTCAACTGATTCACAGCTCTGAAGGTGTATGCTCATTCTAATGTTATTGTTAATAGTCTTAATTAGTTGTATATGTGCAAAATACTAGCTGTAGGAAGGATGTGATTCTGCACTTTGCTTGCAGAGCGCAAGCAAAGCCTTGCTGTACTTCATATTTTTGCTTCATGACCCTTTACCTGTGCCTTAGCAGGCACTGAACATATGGTGAACCGTCATCGATAATACTCTCACCGCTGACTGCAGAATTAGCAGTAGTGTATAGGGTAGACTTTTGTGGAATAATGCAGAGTTTGTTCTAGCTCAGGTACTTGGCCGTGTGGCTTGAGCTTGTCCACATCAAACCCCTTTCATGTGCTCTGAGGCTACATTGGCTTCCTTTCTATGAGCAGCTCACAGGTAAGGCCTACACAAAGGGGAAAAGCATACAACAAGCCACAAACTACAGGGTTTTTTGTTTCCCTCCCCTCCTCCAGGCATTTGTGAACTCTTTCAGTGTCCTGTTGTGTAAAACCATAGTCTAAACTTGTTCTGCTAGGGAGACTGCTGATGGAATTTAAATTCTTCTCTTTGTATGTTAGCTCTTCCCAAACTAATTTCCCCAAATACTTTCCTCCCTTGAGACATTCCAGTGAAATCCATCATGACTTTGGCATGCCCCTAAAGATTATTTAATAAATGCTGTCTTCTAATGTCTGTTTTACTTACCAGGGTTCACAGTATCTTAAACTTAGAATACTTGCAAAAGGCATTTTCTGAAAACTTTCTAAGGATACTGGAGAGCTCAGGTAGGCTGTGTGGTGTTGACATGCGGCTGCGAGGAGTATTGAACTTGGATTTCTCTGTTGTGTAATTAAAAGAGAAGGTGAGAATCAGTGCTTCAGTCACTTTACCTGCTGGTTGTCAGCCCACCACAACTGTATTATCTAATATGTTGTCCAAAGTGGCTTAGGGCAAATGGAAATAGGCAAAAATCTTTTTATGGCTTAGAGTTGTACATCCTGAATAACTAAATAACATGGCAGTATATTGTTGCCATCTTAAAGTGATCTTTTGTCTGTTGGGAGATGGAGTTTGGTCTCTGACTGTAGTCACTTCTGCATTAACTAGTGGGACCACTAATTTGGAATTGGGGCCCTGTTTAGGAGATCAAAGCTTTGGCTTAAAAAAAAGCCCCTCTGTGAACCTAATATCGAGCCATTCAAGCAGAATGGTAAAAAACGGAAGATGTTAAGAGCAAGGTAGTAGAGTAGCTTATAGCCTGTTAGACATTAAAATTTTGGAGAACTCTGTATATCTTCAAAACTTCATTGTCTCAGGTTTTAAGGCAGAGTATTATTTCATATACCTTTATTGTTCTGATCTTAAATTGGGCCAGAAGAGTCTTTCCAAACTGAACTTTTGTTCTCAGGAACCATTTAAAATAAGCTTGTGGAGGCTGGCTGATAATATACTTCACTGCCTTGGGAACCATGTTGCTGAAAGTACCTCTGGACAGCCCTTTTGGGGTTTGGCATGGTTTTCTTTAAGTTCTTTGTTTGTATGTTGCATGCTTTTTGTAGCATTAAAAGCCATAAAATGAAATTAATCAAGAGGTCATCTTTGAAAGGTATCTTTTTACAGAGCTCATTGTTTTGTTTTGCCGTCTGTAATAAGTTCATCAATTTGGGTCCTATCCCTTGGTAGCACTGTTTTGGGTATGTCTTGCTACATATTCAGAGCTGAATGCAAGACTTCAGCAGCGAGCTTCCTTCTGTGTACACTGGTGAATCTGAAACCATATGGACAGGTGAGCTGCATGGGTTGTCAGTAGGTGGGCATCTTTATAGGCAGAGAATGGGGAAGATGGAGAATTGAACAGCACAGTTACTTTCCCAGTCATGAAACCACCTGGAAACAAAGGAGAGGATGACGATGTCGGGGTTATTATTTCTGCTTCTAGAAGCTGATCTGCAGTAGCTGAGAGGATTCACTCTCAGGCAGGCAGTGCTCTTTGCCACTGTTTCCCGGCTGGGACTCTTACTTCTCCTGGGATACTAGAGCAGTAGGCTTGTGTTGAGCATCTGGGCATGTAGCCATCATTAATAGTCAAGATGGACATTCTTCTTGTTTGTTTTTAACATGGAATTTTTCATATCCCTTATTATTCAAATGTCAAACCAAAGCTATGGTAGCTAAATAATCTTAATCAAGTCTTTCCAGGGCAAGGTACAGGAACTACTATTCTAGCTTGCTCTTGGGTGGAAAGTACTTACTTTCCTAGAAATAGACTGTAATACTCCGTGATACCGGTAAAATCACAGACTTTACCTGATGACAGTGAATACAGTAGCTGGAAAGAATGCTTGATTTCGTAGAGAAGCAAATAAGAGGCTTCTATGAGAATCTCTTCTTGGATTGCATGGCATGTTGCTGGGATTTTGACTGTGGAAGTATTTATCTTGAAGTTCTGATGGTTTTGGTTGGATGCGCTAATGGTAGAAAGATGCTGCCTTTCCCTGGAAGAGGTACATGATCAGGTGAATCTTCCAGAATAATAATGACTTGGAAAGGATAGAAATCCTTTCTATCCTGGTGTTCCAGGTAGTGGTAGTTGTTAGCAGCCACCTTAGTAAAGCACATCTCACATCTTGCACCAGGGCTGTAGCAGTCCTCAGAACAAGGGGGAGAAGAACTTCTTCAACATCAATTGCTGTTCCTGTAGAGCTGCCCTCATGGATGTGCTCTTAATTTGCAGCCTTGTCTGTTTTTTGTCTTGCTAGGTTGCTTCCATTTGTCCTTTTCCAGGTCTGGCTGTCCAAGCTTAAAAAGATATTGTAAATCTGACAGGTATCCTGTAAATCTGACAGGTATGCAAGGTTGATGATATCTTGGGCTGGACCTGGATGAGAACCTGTGTTACGATCCTGCATCACTTTGGGAGCTGCTGGTTAAAATAGCTCTGCTTTGGTTTCCTCAGCTACAGTACTTGGCAACAGTAGAATAGTACATGGGCTGAAAGCGTGGGCAAAACAGCAAGTCTGTCTTGGTGCCACGAACAGAGGTGAGGGTTTGGTTTTTTTTCTGCTTTTCAGCATTACGTGTTCCATAACAGTTGAGCTTTGCCTGTATAATCTTGGGAATGAGTAGCATCTCTTAACGGTGAGCAAAATGTGTATTTTTTTAAAAATTAGTCTCTCACCTGAGTGAGACATAGCTATGTTTCTTCTTACTTACAAAAAAACCCCCCAACAAACCATGTTTAACATTTACTGACAAGACTTCTGTATCAAAATATAACAGTGTAAGATAAAAGATAACACTGGGTGCAGATCTGAGTTACTTGGTGTTTCACATCCTTTCTTACTGTCTGTTGCTAGCTCTAATCCAATGAAAGCGCCTTGTGAAAAATATGGAAGAGTTTTTTACCTGTAGCATCTCAGAGTCTTAAAAACATTGTGTGGGGTTGAAATGTTGCTTCATGCTTCTTCTGGAGCAAATGTGCAACTTGTTTTAGTCCAAAAGGAATTCTAGGACTACAAGAAAAGCAATATGCTATTTCTGTACCAAAATGCCTGAGGCTTTTGTCAGAGAGAAGTGTGATCTAGAGTAGGATATTACTGCCCTGAAGAGCTTATTTTTTGTTAGATTTGATATTCACATGCCTAGTAAATATTTGGGATTTGATTGCCCTAGGCATTCATCCTTCACAAAAACTGGAACTCCTCCTTTTAATGTGACACAGACCCTGGGAGCAGCTGTGGAGGATGGAAGGGGCAGAGACAGCTTGTCCTCAAATTCTCTAGACACTGTGTCTTGCTAAGTTTCTCACATGTTTATGAAGTCATGTGTAATCTGCAACAAGCCGTGGATCTGCTTGAGAGTGTAAGAGCCTGAGGTACATGTGTGATTAATACTGCTCGTGACTTTGGGAATATTGCAGTGCTCTGTCTTACCCTTGGCTGTAAGATTGTGGACACACTTGGGTAGTTTTATCAATGAAACTCACCGGTTGCTGTTGAGAAAAAAGTGCTCATTGAGGAAAACAACAGATAAGTTTTCAAAACAACCCTTGCTCCTTGGAGAGCTGCCGGTGGAGTGGAGAGGGAGGCCTATCGGCCTTGCGTTTGAATAACATGACATAACATAATATGAAACAGCTTAGGGTGAGGGGAGCAGGGGGACTGCACTTCCAGGCCCTCAGGCTTGCTTGTGTTCAGACCTTGGTTGCTTGGGTAGGGTGTGTGGGATTGAAATGTCGAATTAAGCTTAATAGTTTTAAATTTTGGCATGTGTGAGGCTTGTCCAAGCTTAAATGAACTGAGTGCAGAACTAAAATGATGTGCATTGCTTAAATGGATGTGTGTAGTTGAGTACTTGTTAGCTGTGTGATCAAGGCCTAATTTTTTTCTAAGGTGTTTGAATTTTTACAAAATGCCCTAGTGAACCTAAGGTGAGATTTTTTTTCTCTGAGCTGTTTAACAAATTGTGAGTAATCTGTTCTTTGTTTAAAAAAAGACTCCTCAGTTGACTTCATTTAGAGTGTTTGCCTGTTTACTTAGTGTTGAGGTATCCATGTCCTGAATGGTGATTTTGGGTGTTTCAGGTAGTTTACGCTGTAAATTTGGAGCAATGCTCTAGCAGGTAGGAGGGGCAGTGGCTTTGTGGAATGGTGTGAAGGGGCACGTGTGCCCATCTGAGTAGTGAGGCCTGCAGCAGGTGGGGAATACATGCTAGAGATGTGTCAACAGTTACAGTTAAATTGCTGCATGAGGATTTGGGATTTCCCTGTTCCCATAAGGTGAAACAGCTTTAGCTTGGATTTCTTTATTAACAGTCTCTCTTTCTTCTGTTCATGGAATAAGCTGGTCTGTCTGGTCACTCATTCAGAAATGTTCCAACATAACAGGTTCTAGATGAGGTGGTCAGCTTGTCCAGAGAAATCACTCCTGGGAGACAAGACAGTGCATGTTTGGTATAGCTTTCAAGTACTACATGTAACTCATACTCTTTAAGATCTTACTGCAGTTGATTTGCTCATTTGTTTCCAAGCTGTTTGTTACAGAGCTCTTCTTCTCTGTTTTAATGCTCGTTTTTGAAGAAGGGATTGTCTCAGGGATGTATTTGGCTGCTTTGGGGGAGGGGTTGGTAGCATGTGTTTCAACTGATAGAAAATTTAGTTTGACCTCTTCAACACTGCACACCATAGCATTCAATAATGACAGTAATAGTATGGGCTGATTATATTTTAGGCTTTTCCTTTATAAACTGAGCATTTTGTTTGTTGTGTCAGGGAAGATTATCAAAAGGTTCTAATGAACTTTTCCTGGAGGTTTTTTGTGCTTTTACAAATGCCTTGTGTGTAAGGTCAGTGTTCCCTGGGGGTTTGCATGCCTCGGCTGACCCTTGATATCTAGTTCTTGTCCCACTTTTTATGCTGTCTTTGCAATGCGTTAACACCTCAGCAGAGTACTTCAAGAGAGAGCATTCTCTGAAAAGCTACATCTTGCTTTATTCTGTCATGCTTTGTGATACTCCTAGGAAGAGTGTTTTGGTGAGAGGCTGAAATGTGATGGCTTTCTGACTAGATACGGCTGCTTCAGGTGTTCAGCAGTCTGGTTAAGAGTCTTGGAGCTGATGGGACAGAGAAAGATGCTCTGAAAGAGCATGTTAGCATGAGCATCCATTCATAGGGAGGTAAAACAGGCATGACCTTATGATTATGCACTGCATGTTATTAACATAAATCATGGTGATGGGTAATAGTTGGATGTCTAGGCAATTGATGAAGTGAGAACTGATTTGACTCTAAAAGTTGTCTGCTTCACTGCTGAAGGCTGCTGCTCTTGTGGCCAGGGCGGCTGAACAAAAGGACAGCAGTTCTTGTACAGGGAAAATGGGAGCTGGTTTCAGTGTGTTTGGCTGTGAATGGTAGCGCTTAGGAGTGGCTTCCTGTATTTCAGTGGTTCCTGCTCCAGATACACTCATCCTTGGAGAGACTTGGACAGTGTTAGCTCATCCAGATAAAACCTTGGTGGCTGAAGTTGCAAGTTAATACCCTTTGGAGGAGCTTGATGCTAAAGTCAGGAGGAGAAAATATTTTGGTTCTGTGTAATAGAAATAGGGCAAAGACTTGGTGGTGGCTGAAGTTGCAATTTAATACCCTTTGGAGGAGCTTGATGCTAAAGTCAGGAGGAGAAAATATTTTGGTTCTGTGTAATAGAAATAGGGCAAAGACTTGGTGAAGCCTTGATTGGAAAAGATGTCCATATTATGGGAAACTGGGCTTAAGGCGGTTAAAATTTTGCACCTGTGGCACATGGCTGTGTAAATGAATTCAGATTAGATATCTAGGGAGGCTAATGGAAGCATGTTTTAATGAACCCTGGCTAATTACTCTATTAAGTTCTTGATCGATACCCAGGAGACCTCAAACTACTTGCAGATTGTTTTTTAAAAAACCGTGCTGTCTCTATATATATTTTAAATCTTCTGCATATAATCAAAACAACTGGAGGCACTTGGTGTGTAGAGTTCTGGTTCATCAGGGCTTTATATATTTGGAGGCTGCCTGTAAATTAAAGCTGAAGACTTCATCACCTCCAAAAGTATTAACTGTGAATTTTTGATGGGAAATGCAGGTGAATAAATGGACTCGAGAGAGCAGATAGTAGGAGAGAACATGAGTTTTTGGAATAATCTTTAAGTGTATTGAAATGTGTGGGATGAACCTGTTTCACATGCTTGGTGTAGACCAGACAATGCAGGTGTATGTGGTTTTCTAAAAGAGGAAAGTTCTTGTAAATACTTGCTGGTGTATATATGTTCTTAAAGTGACCTGTATAAGGACCACCTCTTATGTTATCTTAGGAACTTGGTTTTCTCCAGAATATTTTGTGTGAATTTCAGTGGACTCAACATGATTATTAAATAAAAATGCCAGGCAGGCAGCCTTACCCTTAAGGGATAAAGTACTGTCGTTTAAATTGGTTCATATTAAGGAAATTGGAATATGTTTAGTCTTTTCTGATTGAGCTAATTAGCAAAACTGTATTGTGCATTCGTGGTTAGTGCATCACTGTGTGTGTGCAAATGGCTAATAAATGCATAACCAAGATTAGGAAAGGTAACCCTTCAGCAAACAGCCTGCAACACCATCTCTTTGAGTTTTGTTTCATGAATTCTTTGCAATATTCAGCAAGAAATGCCAAGTCTGTCAGACAGATGGCTTTTATTCTTGTGTATATTCAACCCTTTGCAGCTTCTGGTCTCCTGTTGGTAGCAGCACTGATTGTATCAATGAAAAAGTATCTGTGCAGCCTCCTTTGACTTGCCTAGTGAGGGAATGACTATGCACAGGAAGGCTTTAGGCAGCCTGTCAGATGCATTCATGCTGTACCGCTTGAAGGTTTGCCCTCTTCCTATTACACTTCGTGGCAAAGTGATATGAGAGGAAGCATGTGCCTTGTAGAAAGAAAGTTAGGAGCCTAGTGGTCTCATTAAGGGAATCCCAAGTAGAGCATTCTCTGTATAAATGAACATCAGGTGGTGTTAACTTAAAAACACCCACAAACACTAAGTTGTAGGTCTTGCTGAAGATTATAAACCCTAACTGACTCCCATTGAAATGATTCAGTGGTTAATGGGCAGACTGAACAGATCCTTTGCCTGGGAGCTTTTCAGAATTGAAACTGGCAGGCAGTTTGAGGAGCCGGTTCCTGAGGTATGAGCAGTCTGCTTAAAAGCTTTTTTATTAGACCCCCAAAATTTGTTAACGTGGTAGAAGCATTGAGAGGGTTGTTGTCACTCACAGCCAGAGAAACCAGAGCCCGGCTGGGTCTTGAACTTTGTAAGAGAGAAGTCCCTGGAACAGGCAGTTAGCAAACAGGGTTAAGAGATAACATCGAAATCATGGGACTTTGAGGCAGAATCCAGCTCTTCCCTGTCTTACAGAAAACTGAACACAACCTTTTCATAAATTAGAGATCCTCCATCCTGTGCTATCTGAAAGCAGCAGTTGTGTAATGTTGTGCTGGCATACTGTTTCCTTGAAGTTTTCAGAAAGATTTCAAGATTGAAAAATTGCCAACAAACTTTGTTCTCCATATTCCTTCAGAAATGAGTGGGAAAGTTAAAATGTTATGCTTTAGTGTAATTGTAGAGTTCGCTTTCCATGTTCTCTTATCTTCCATTTAATGTTGCTTTTGTGCCTAACTCATCTGCTTTGTTTCATTGTTGATATAGCTCTGGTTTAAAACAGGAAAAAATCCCTGTTATGTTATCAAGAGATTGTTCAAGCATGACTAGAGATAAAATTAACTAGCAAGTCAGTGCTGTGTGCTCTGAGGAGTGGCTTCAGATGATGGCTCACATTCCTGTACTAAAAAAGACTTTAGGCAGCGATATAAAAAGGCAGGGGTGGGCAAGGGATATCAGCTGGAGTGAAACTTTTCATCCAGTGGTGGATATAAAAGGGCAAGATCTAACCTTAACAGCGGGTCAGTGGAAGATGGCTTTTTGTTTTATATGCAGAAGTCTAACAAATAATTATTTGACAATTATCATTCTTCAGTGCTTTCTGTGCTCATACAAGGCATAGCCTATCTGGCTCATGGCCTTTACAGAGCCTTTACTGAACAGCTTCAGTAAATGATTGTAATCACAGTGATTCCCTTCTGCAATCTTGTAGTTAGTCTCTGGCAAGAAGGTGGAGATAAAATATGGACAGGGTTTCTTAACTGTTGGGCTTAGCTTTTTTTTTTTTTTCCCTCTTAATACCCTTTTCAGGTAGGTTCTTCTGGCTGTGCTAAAGGAAGAGAAACTGCTGCACAGCTGTGGATCATACCTTCAAATATACTTGCAAATCTTTTGAGAATAGGCAAATGTGTTCTGTAGTTTTACTGCAGTGAATACCTCATGTAGATGCCATGGGTTGATGTCATCCTAAGAAACATGTAGAAAAAGCCATAGTGATTCAGACTTCCTAGGAGCAAAAGTGATGAGTTAACACAGTAATAGTACCAGGTTTTCATCCTTTACTTCTTAATTTTCTGTAGTTCCCTGGCTAATAACATAATTGAATTTTAAGTTTTCCACAACCTCTTAGGTACTTGAAACAAATGCAGGTTTTTTAATGGGACAGCTACTGGCAATTGTATTCATTGATGTAAGTATTATTAAAGACACAGCTGGTGGTCCACAGCTTGGTATATTGATGGTTGTGTTCAGAAGTCTGCTAATTCTGTGTTAAAATCGGATGTCTGGATGTGTTGCTGTATGCAGACTCCTTTGCAGGCTGTCTGCAAGTAGTTCAAAAGCTGTTGCTTCTTAAGAATCAAAGAGAACCTTGCAGCCAGCTGAGCTGCTATAAAATCCTTTTCGTGATCTTACAGAAGCTTTACATTCTCCTGCAAGGATATCCTGGACCACATCATTGGAGCTTTGGTTCATTCAGCTAGAATGTGTTTAATGAAATGCTTTCTTTGCTGTTGCTGGTTTATGAGGAGCCTCCAGTGCCACAGCTTGTTGCTGTGTGCTTAGTTATGCCAGCTGAGTTGCTTGCAGGGCCAGAACTGAATTCCTCATTGAGCTGGAGGTTGTGGGGTGGACTCAAACCTTTTATCAGCCATTAACTTGAACAGCTCCTCAAACAGTTGCATTTGTGTGGTGTTCAGGGTGCCAGTGTGAACAAAGAGCTGTAGGTTGACAGGGGATGGATCTTTAAGCCTGGTGTGAACTGTCATGCTTCAGAGTGTTTGGTCCCCAGAGCAGCAGCCAAGATCCAGCAAGTCCCACAGGCAAAAATGCTCAAGGAGCTGGGCGAGACTTCTTAAGTCTCTCTCACTTAAGAGCACTTGTTAAAACATGAAAGATCTACCTGAAGCTCAACATCTAGAAGCCTTAAATAGAGTCCATTGGCTATGACTTTGCAATAACAACTGAAAATTGAAAATAAAACATAGTGTTAAACTGGGGTGCAGCCTTGTAATAGTATTGCTCTTTGTTTTGAAACCATGTGGTTATTGTCTGATAACTTTGTGATCAATCTTGGAGGTTCTGGAGAAAATGAGATGAATCCTCAGAAGCTGAGGTGCCCATGAGTCTCATGTATGAGAAACAACAGCAATAATTCAGTTTTATTAGACTTGGCAACATAAGACCCCTAAAACTAAGTTGAAGGGACATTTGATTTAAGCATGATACTGTAAGTATTAGTGTATAAAAAAAGGTTCAAAGAGAAAGGATGCTGCAGAGTGCATTTCCAGGTAGTTAAAATTTCCATAACGCCTTTCCTCGCCACCTCCTCTCTTCGTAATCCTGCTATTGCCAGTGAATGTGACCAGCAAGTGGAACTGGATGAACATGCAGACTAGAGAGCTGCACAAATTTAACGAGTTGCTAAGCTTTCTCTGGCATAGTTTACCTATACTTTTCTTTCAGACTTAATTTTGTACTGTGGTAAAAGGAGGTTTTCTGGTTAGACGAATTTGCTATTGTTTTCTCTAGTGTTGCTCAGACTTGCTGATTTATTTTGCAGGTCTCAAAAGGTGTCTGATATTAAACCAGTTTCAGTGATCTGAGATATGCATGTATTGAAATGGATGCTCTCAGTCAACAAAAGGAGCACCTTGATTAACAGTGAACTTTTGGGTGGCTCAAAGACAGATGCAAATGTGCTTAAAAGGGATATAGACACTATGGAAATACTTCGTTGTCCTTTCTAGTCAATACAGAAAGGTTGTCTGGTGCAATTTTCTGGTGACCTGTTCGTAATTAACATGCAAATTAACTGCTTCGTGCTGGAGATCAGGATTGCAAATACAAAGTGGTAATATGAGTTAGGCTGGGAAATCCCCGGCATCTGTTAAAGCTCTAGTACTGGCTACCTTGTGTTTGCTGCTGCCTGCAGAGTGGTTCCCTCTGGAGGAAGACAGCTACTGCAGCCTGCTATCAAACGGCTCCTTTGTCGCACTTTAAAGAGAACAGTTTTTAATTTTGTGATGTTGATGCTTGTTGTCCCTCGTAGTTAGTCATTTGAGTGCATTTACAGCCTGGTTCACCAAAACTGGGTGTCGTGAAAATGGGCAAGATGAGCTACTTCAAGTATTTCCCTGGAGGAATTGCAGTGTTTTATGAAGTAACTTATTTCTTTGTGCTAGTGTTACAAATGCCAACTAAATGAAGAAATTAGCATATTTTATTAATGCTTGTCATCACTTAAAATTTAGTTTTTCATTAAATGCTGCTGTACAATTTATATTTAGAAAATGGCTTTGATCTAACAGAGATGATTAATTTAGTAAAGGTCTGGTTAAAAAGTGAGGTTGTACCTTTGTCCTTGGCATCTGCATATTTTGATGTCACAAAACACCTTATCTTTCCTGTTTGGCCGTTTTGTGCCAACATTCCCTATTACCAGTGATTGTAACAGCTGATTTAGTAACACATTTTGGCACAAGCTGTATAAAGTACAATAAAACCCCACCTGATTTTTGGATCGCACCTTGTTTCTAATACTGGCAATTAAGAGAAAGATCTTTTGTGCCAACTGAGCAAATCTGAAATGGAAAAAATGAAGCAAATAAGTGCTCAAAAGCTGTTTTCGTCTCAAAAATGCAACTACGACTTAAGCTTTGTAAGAGAATTACTTTGAAACATCAAACTGTCAACAAAATTGGGTCTATTTTAAAGTGGAGGAAAAACGACTTTCAGTTGTGTAAGTCGGTTCAAAGAGTTAATAACCAAATGGTTTGGTTGCAGATGGAGTCAGCGCTCTGCTCCTTTGGCTTCCTGAAGCAGGTTGTCACCTTGTCTCCTGCCAGCTGGCTCCAGCAAAAATGGTGGGAGCATGTGTGGTCAGTCCTAAACTGCTCCATCCTAGATAGCACTAAACTGCACCAGCAAAGGGAGCTGGAAATGAAGTTGTCTGAAATTTTGTGCTAACTAGGTTGGGGCAGTGTAGTAACAAAATTTTTGGGGAAAAAAACTAACCAACCAACCAACCAAAAATTGTGGCTCAAATTAGCATGGAGGCTGTTAATGAGCATAATTAAAAGGAAAGACTGCTGAAAAACCAGCATGAATAACTTAAATTCAGGGGTGTTCTTGCATAGATTGTACTTAATTTTTTTCAGAAGATAGTGTAAATCTGCCTTACATGAATTAATGCATTTCAGCAAACCACGTATTGGCACCTTACATTAGGGTGCTGCTGTGTCAAGCCTGAATGCTGCGCACCTTTCCTGGCTCTCCTGCCTTTACAGTGTCAAGCCTTACTCTGCTAATCCTACTTCCAGTGAAACTCTAAATAGAAGATGAGGAAGAAGGATCAAGTCTTCAGTTGAAATAATTGCTGGATTAACTCTGATTTGCTTATCTCGAAGGGCAGTAAGAACTGGCTTCTGGTGGTGAGTCCCACCTGCATTAGTAAAATCTCACTTGTTCTGACAAGGTTTCCCACTGCACAGCAGTCATTGAAGGAGGCAGTCTTCCAGAAATGCGTGGGAAACTACCTGAGTGTTTTAGAGGGTGTCTTACTGCAAAAAGTCAGCAAACTTAGTGCCAAGTCTGTGCAATTGTCTGCTCTATCTAGGGGAATTTGTTATTCCAGATGTTTGGTACTTCCATGCAGAATCTCTTCCTCCAGTTCTGAAGTCGAACTGAGCACTTGCGATAACTTGCTGAGCTGAAAGTAGCAGAGTTAGTGTTTGTCACCTCAGACCGGACAAATCGTGTTGCACCCTCCTCCCCCTTCCCTAAAAGCAAGCCACAATTAGTCGTGGTTTGCAGAAGCAATTTTTATTTATGTAGCTGTGGAGCTCTCATCCACCTACTGCTGCAGATGCTGTGTTCAACAGGTTATCCCTATTTGGCTCTCCTTTAGGAATGGGGAGGCTGGGATCAGTCAAGGACTGACGTTTTCTTCCCAGTTTTGCATTGCAAGAACAAGTGGAACAAGTCAGTTTTCTGAAGACCGTTGTCATCTTGTGCAGTAACAATTGGTTACTTGAGGCTGTAGGACTGTCATCGCTGAAATGGGGTAGCATTGCTTGTATTCTGAGAAGCAGCTTTGCAAGTTCAAATGGGCAGAACCCTTATATGTCTTAAATTACTTGCAAACATATGAATCTGTGGGAAACTACAGTGCTACTGCTTGTGGTAACAAGCCTGGGAGCTTAGTCAGAGCAAAACAGCCTTTCTCGCAGCGGTTTGATTTGCGTTCGGTGTAGGGGCTCCCTTGTGGTTGTTGCACGTCTCTAACAACTTGGTAGTTGCCTGCAGAATGCTAGTTTTGCTCGTCTTGGGCTCTCAAATGTAATCACAAATATAGCTGATACGGAACAAATTAGTTTTTTTGTCTGTGCTGCNGTGCATCTAACATAGGAAGGTGTGTGCACTGTGGGGAAGACTTCAGAATCAGTCCTGAGATTTCATGATATTAATCTATAATTCACTCTTATTTTGGCAGCCACTGTGGCACAGTGGGAATTTTTTTATTTATAAAAATCACCCTTTTGAGAGGTCAGCCAAGCTGTTCTATCAGCCTGTAAGTGTAACTTCCTTGCAGGTTTGTGCCCTTCTTTGGTTTCTTACGGTAAGAGCTGCTCCCAGGACTTCAGACTGATAATCTCGCTGGTTCTGTAGGGAAGAGAACACAGAAATTTTTGCTAGCTTCTGGCCTGCTCTCAGCTTGAGCTGGGCCTGGGGATTGCTTTTGAGGGAGCAGGTCTATGATAACTCAGGTTGACCTAAATTAATCTTGCACTTGTCCTGGACTCTGGAGGCTGTTGTGAGTGGCTTCAGCTCAGTGGAAAGCAGAAACCTCCTTACAGAAGTTCTTAAGGAGAAGCAAGGAGGGTGGTTTGGGGTTTTTTTGGATTCTCTCCCCCTAGTCAACTGATGCATGATAATTCACCAACTATTCATCTGCTTCCTGAGTTCTGATAGACTTCGCTTAAGTACACCTAAAAAGTACCACAAAACTTTTGCTTTGTAATACAGATGCAATGCAAAGCTCTTTATCACTGAGAAGGGTTAGATGGACACTTTAATTGTATCACCCCTCTGCACGTCGTGGTGGTGATCCTTCTGTTGTTCTCTGCTAAGTGCAGGTGATAGTGAAATGTCAGTGCTTCAGCTGCTTGAGAGGTGTGAAGATGATAGGCTTGTCTAAGTGCGGATTCTTTGCAGTGCAGTTATGCCACCTGAGTTATGTGTAATACTTCATGAGTTTTATTTTGGAGTTAATAGTTTTAGGGTTCGTCTTGGAAAAAGGATGAGCTGAAACAGAAGTTTCTTCTGCAGAAATAGATGAAAATTCAAGTTACTCCACAGTATATTCTCTTCTTGACCTTGGTGTTAAGGCTAGTTTGGTAATTGGCTAGATTATCCATTATAAAAATATCCTTGTTAATCTGGTTGCCTCAAGTAATCTGGTAGATGCTATGTTATAGTTAGAAATGTAAACCTGAATTTACTAAATTCAATTTTGTGGGCTTCAGGAAGCCTGAAAATGTTACTTTTGGAATGCCTGGCCTGTGATTAAATGAAGATTGTCTGAACATGGCAGTTCTTAATTTGCTTTAAGGCTTTTCTGTCCTTGCTTGTTGTTTTGGAGGGCAATGAGGATGGAGGTAATATATTGCTCTGCCCTCTAGATTGTCTGGGCAAAAAGCAGTGAACCACTTGTGTTGGTGTCAAGCCTGGCACTCACCATGAGCTGCATGTTTTCAAAATGCATCTGATAATGCACACAAACGAAAAAAGAGATACTCTTTAAATGACCTTTAAAGGTCCCTTCCAACCCAGACCACTATGATTCTGTGATCTTGGCGCTTGCAGTGTAAGTCATGTCTCTCCGTTATTGCGCTGAGTTCAAATGTAGTTTATAGAAAATTGTGTACAATAACTTTCCATTTATTGCATGTGAATGCTGAATAGTTGCTGGAGAAGATTTTGCTCTCTTGTTCCTTCTCCGTCTGCTCTTGTTTTTAGATCCCTCAAACTCTTGTCATGTCACATTCAGGCTTTTACCCAGATGATACCACTGGAGCTTTGAATGCTCACTTTCAGTATATATTTTGCTAAGATTTAATTTTAACTTAAAAAACCAAAACAAAACACAGTAGCATGTGTCTCTTAAGAGGTAGTATCATCTACTATGCCAGGTACTCTTTCTTAACGCACACCTACCAAGGATGCTCCTACTTCTCAGTGTTACGTAGAAATATCTGACTTGTTTCTGGAGATCAGTTTGATGCATCTAATACCTCTCATTCTGGGATTTATCTTTCCTTAAAAATTGTTGTGGGACAGTCATCTCTCTGGCCTCTACTCTGTATTGTAAGGTAATCCTAAAATGCACAAATAAGTTATTTGGTAACCTGGTGGGTAAATTTTTAAGTTTTCTTTTCCTTTTGTATGGAGATTGACAAGTTTTTTTTTTTTCCACCCAGCAGAGTTAATTCTCACCCTGAGCAAGAACTCTTTCAAGGCTAGTCAAAGACATCGTTTGAGACCAAAATAGGTGCTTTTGGTTGCAATGTTGACCTGTGCTTAAAGCATTCAGATCTCACCTTGTTGTTGCAAAAGTTGCACTGCCCCAATGTTGTTGTTTTGGTTTTTTTTTTGTTTTTTTTTTNTTTTTTTTTTTTTTTTTTTTTTTGTTAGCATTCAGATAGAAATCTGCATGCAAGGGATTTAAACTTGCACTGGGTGGAAATTTGCTTACCTGAGGGTACTGCTAGCAGCTTCCCCCCCCNGAATATGCAAACCCCATAGTGTACCTGTGCCACTTGGATAGGAACAGATCAGACTCTTAAAGTCCTATTCTCAAGTGTTATCTGCTGGGGAAAATACTCTGCTTAGGGATCAGGACAAAACAATCTCCCTGTGTTACCATGTTGTGCAGCAAGGACTGTCTGGGCTTTGCTGTCAGCATGCTGGAGGTAATCATGAAAACTAGGTATTGTCTGTTGTGCATTTCCATGCCTGCTGAGACCAGAGATATTTGTAACTTCATGTTTATTTCTTCAGCCACAACTGGGCTTTAGATGCTAGGAAAACCTTGCTTTAGTGTGTAGCTTAGAATAGGTTAGTAGTACACAACTATATACAGACCACCACCATTGACCAGAGACTAGATAAAGCATTTTCTATTAAGTGGCAATTGTTGCCTACTAAATACTTAAACTCTGAAGTTCTCTTTTAGATATAATAAAAAATTCAAGTTATAGAAAGAAGGTATAGTGCTGCCAGTGTACTTGCCTGCAGCCCTTCCAGCCTGCCCTGGCTGGTGCAGGTGGCTGGCTTTTATTTTAGGTCTGTATTCCTGAGCCTTGTAATTGATTTTGCTGTTAGAAATAATCAGGAGGAATAATAACCAGCCGTTTCTAGAGTAGTTGAATTGTTGATTAAATTCCTGTATTTTGACAGGTGAAAATTGTTTAGCAGTGATAGTGGTAGTGGTACTGTGCGGAGCGGTGTGCTGTGTGTTTGTACTGAGCTGTCTGCAGCAGTGCTGTAGTGTGGCAGTGACTAGGTTATTGCTTTTCTCCCCCCTCTCTCCCTCCCTCCCCTGTTATTTTCTCTCTGTCATTATTAGCAGAGAAGCTGTAGGTGTGCTCTGTCTTTTTAATTGCAGCTTGTCTTTATTCATAGCTTTTTAAGTAGGAGTTATGGAAACAGTAATTGGAAGGATTTGTGGGCAGGTGTCTGGCTCTCCTGCGTACCAGTAAGACATCTTTCTACTAACATTGCTTTCCAGAAGGCTCTTCAAGCTCACTTTTAAAATCCAGCATCAACTGGCTTTTTTTTTTTTTTTTTAAGTTGCTCATCTGTGCAAAACTAGTCAGCTATAATTTCTTCGTTTGGCTTAAGGGAAACTGTTACTGATCTGGCTGCTTACTGTGGTTATCATTTTAAATCCTCTGAATTACCATTACGGTCAGAATTTTCAAGCAAAATGCTTGGCTTAATGGCTCTGTATAGCTATTGAGCTGAGCAGTTCAAGCTGAAAAACCCTGGTGCTTTTTGGAAAGGAGCTCTCAAAAATACAAAATGCATTAAAAGCCAAGCTTCTATGGCAGAGAAGAGCAGTACCTATGGAGAAGCGCGCTGCAGCAAAGTGCCCCAGGCTTCTCCCGGGGACAAGGTTAATTTAAACCCGTATCTAACCTCGTGAAGAACTGCAGAGCTTAAATAAGAAGACGTATGTACAGTTTTCTTTGTTTTAATCAGTGTGGTGAACTGAAGAAAGGTTCTTGGTTTGGTTCTGTAACAGGGCTTCTGTTTGCATGTTCTGAAGGCAAGCAGAATTTCTATTTGGTAGTTTGTTACTAATCCCATGGAAACCTTGCCTTAGCAGTGACTGTAAAGACTTATTAATGTTGATTTTTTCTGTTGAACAAAATCCAAGGAATTTTATCCAGGGTTAAAATAGAGAGCTTGCTTTTCTTCCAGTTATATAAAGAAAACATTGATTCATCCAGGTGAAAAGTTCTGTGGCTGTGTACAATACCATGCTGGTCCTGTGCTTTTGAAGAAATTATGCCCAAGCAAAGGAGGAAGAAAATGCATTTAAATTAGTTTGTGTTTTATATCTAGTCTCTTAAAATGACTTGTGGCTTGCATCTGCCTTTCCCCTGTATTCTGTATGCAGATTCCCAAATAGCCCAAGTGCACTGTGTGCTATGAATCAGGCCTGCCGGTGGGTTGATGACTCATTTCCTTATTGGTGCAGATGTGTATAGTAAATGTTTCTGGATAACTCTTTTCATATGAAATGCAGCTCCCCTGTGAGAAATGAACAGACAGCAATCACTTTCATTTGGTACGCACAAAAACTTGGTCCTGAAGAAAAGCTCAAATGGCTTTTCTCGCTGAAGACCACACAGTTAGCTTGTTGGCAAAGGGTAAGTCTTGGAAACTGCTGTGTGATGCTGCTTTAGGGTTTTTTTAATTTATTTTTTAATTTTGCTTCTCTGTCAAGCTTAAAAACAAGCTGCCATTTATACTGGCACAATTCTTCAGATAAATGCTCTAAGCATTTATTTAATCAATTATGTTATGCTTTTCAATAAGACTTATTTTGAATGGCATGCTCTACCTTTTGGCCAAGGAGGAATGAAGCACTAGTATATTTTTCACATCAGTAAAGGTTGTATGTTTGCTGAAAATCTGTTTCATGAACTTGCACGTGTAAAATCTAGGTGTGCGTTGCTGAAGTACAGCAGAGATGAAGGTAGTAAAGTGAAATAAAGTGCATTAGCCATGCTGCATTGTATGAGTCTCCAAGAAGAAAAATGGCATTTCAGATTTTGATGCTGCTGCTGAGGTCTGCGACTGAGCGCTGCACCTAGCAGCTTTGGTGTGAGTCACTGTGCCCGGCTGCCTTTACTTGCCGAGACATTTATAACTTGGTTTAATGTTGTGATGTATAATCTGTCTGAATGCAGAATGCCTAACAACGTTGTGAATCAGCTGATTTCATCTTGTCGTCTTGGTCTTTTCCTTTTTCTTGTCATGGCCCTTACAAAAGGAGAACCAGACGCTAGGGAAATCAATTTACCACAATAATTTGTGTGGCTCCCGGGCAGATTGATTTAAATAAGCAAGAAGCTTAGATTTGAATAATTTCAGTCTTGCTTGAACACTCTAGTAATTTTTCTAGAGCTTTCTAGTCTGGTAATAATATTTTGCAGCTAATTTTAGCTTTTATTGCTAAGCTTGGTATGTTTCCTGACGAAGTTGATATGATCTGTAATTATTTAAATGCTTGCATCTTAATGTTTCTATCTTTTCTTTTAATAATGTTTAAAAATGGCAAGACATTATCTACTGAATTACTTTTCCATGCATCAAGCTGCTTTTGGATAGAAATGGAAACTTACTCATCTTCTGCATTTTAATTATTGTTGAAGTATATTGTGGTTTAGCCCCAGCCAGCAACTAAGCCCCACACAGCCGCTTGCTCGCTCCCCGCCTCATGGGGTGGGGGAGAGAATTGGAAGGGTAAAAGTGACAAAACTCATGGACTGAGATGAAGACAGTTTAATAGGTAAAGCTAAAGCTGCGCATGCAAGCAATGCAAAACAAGGAATTCATTCACACTTGCCATGGGCAGGCAGGTGTTCAGCCATCTCCAGGAAAGCAAGTCTCCATAATGTGTAACGGTTGCTTGGGAAGACAAATGCCCTCACTCCAAACGTCCCCCCCTTACTTCTTCCCCCAGCTCTATATGCTAGGCATGACATCATATGGTCTGGGATATCCCTTGGGTCAGTTGGGGTCAGCTGTCCTGGCTGTGTCGCCTCCTGACTTTGGTGCACCCCCAGCCTGCTTGCTGGTGGGGTGGGGTGAGAAGCAGAAAAGGCCTGGACTCTGTGTAAGCACTGCTCAGCAGTAAGGAAGACATCCCTCTATTATCAACACTGTTTTCAGCACAAATCCAAAACATAGCCCCATAGTAGCTACGATGAAGAAAATTATTGCAGCCAAAACCAGCACAAAGTAGAACTGAAGTATTTAAATACTGGATCTGAACGGTTGTTTTACATGGAAAAATTTTTAATACACCAGTCTAGCTTCCCTGGTTGTTATGACCTTTGAGACTTAAGAATAAGTGATTTTTTTTTTTTCTTTCTAATGATTAGAAAAAATTACTCTCTCTTTCAGTTTCTATTCAGTGCCTCAGCTTCAAGGTATTGAAGTGAATGCAGTTGTAATTGAAAACCTATTTTGCCCACATGTGGGGAAAAGGCTTGTTTGTCAGAAGTCAGTGATGAGTTCCTGGAGGAAGAAAGGAAAGGTTTGCTGTGGCAGTGTGTTAGCAGGTTCCTGAGCTGTGTATTGATGGTTTCAAGAGCAGAAGCACTCACCGTGGGTCCCCTGTCACACAGCAGTCCTGTGATGTGATTTCATCAGCATCCTCGTGAATTTTGAATTTGATGCATCTCGCCCAGTCTTGTTGCTTGACAGTACTATCTAGCGGATGGACTTCGGTGGTTGTTTCTGTTCTCCAGTGTGCGAGGAGAGAGAACTCGACTTCTGGCTCCTTGTGCTGTCTTGAATTTCTTCAGTTTCTTAGTCAGAGAGGCTGGTGAAGGGTACCTCTTTGTGACTAAGGCTTCCATTGGTTTATTCTGACCAGTGTTTTTTTGGCTGACCCAGATGGCATTTAACCATAATTCATGTTTCTGGGGAGAACTGGAAAACAGATAACTAGAGCTGTTTAGTTGTGAGTATAACAGGATGGATGCCCTACCTGGCCACCTTAAAAATTTTTGAAACTTATTGTTGGGTGCCTTCTAATTGTTTTTTTATAAAGGACATAAAATTGGTGGTAGATTGTTGTTAGCTGTTTTTTGGGAAGCACAGGTCAATACTGCCTTCTGAAGCACAGGGTAGCATAGGGAGCAGGGGTTATTTTGGACGTGCATCATGCGAGCAGCGCTTCCTGTATGGGAGGGAGTCGAAATGGAAGCAGGGCACGGTGCTGTTTCTAGGACTCCCTAAAAATAGCCTACAGAATTTTCCTGCTGAGTTCGGTGGGTGATGGTGAGAATACAGCAAAACAGATCTCATGGGGGAAACTCATGCAGGGCTGAAGTCCTCTGGCCTGCCAAGGCAGTGTCCTAATTCTCTGTCGCAGAGTGATGCTGCTTGCAAGCTGCCACTGTGGGCTGTGCTGTAGACCTTAATATACATTAACACTTTGTGCTTATTTGCACGTATTCCCACTGTGTACAAAGGCAGTGCTGTTCCTTAAGTGAATTTATAATAGCCTCTCTGTGACTTTTGCCTCTCTAGTGTAACGCAATGTGATATTTTGAATAACCAGAAAGTTTTCAACAGAGAAGTTTCTTTGGGAGAATTGGAGAATGAGTAACATAGCAAGTCCAGCTTTTCTCTGACATAGGCTGATCTCTTAAAGTATTTTAAAATCCAGACTTCTGGCCCTTGTAAGTGGTGTCAAGTCAAGAGTTCATGTGTAGCATGGCTCTTGTTAGCTCCCGTGTTACATTTAACATAATGAACTTATATTGGAACGTGTCCTAACAGTGTTTTAGTTGTTGTCACCCTAGCATCCGGGAACCTCAGGTTGCCATCGGGTTTTCCTGGCAGCTGTGCAGTACCTACACCTTTTTCAGTGAGCTTATGAGTGTTGTAATGAAGAAAGAGAGGATGGACGCAGCCAAGGAGAGGGTGGTGGCTGGGCATGGTTGTCGAGCATTTGTCATAGGGTTTTTTCATGTTTTGAATAGTACTGTGATAAAATTGGCACGTACAGGGGATGATAAAGTTAGTGATTGCAGTTAATGCTGAAGTGTGAGAAGAACTGAAATGGTTTATTTTAACAGCAGGGAGTTGCTTGTCTCAGGGCTTTTATTCTTCACCTGCCTCTTACTGCGGGGAAGAAGCAAGTGATGTGTTGAGGCCCCATGGATCTTCTGAAGAAAATTCTAGTGTTTTATTTCAAATCTAGCTGTTAGAAGTGGCTGAATGCTGCCTGTGCTAAGGCTGCTCTTGCTTTTGAGGGAGACTTCCCCGTTGCACTTCATCTCTCAGGAAGGCAGTTGGACTAACAGCCAAAGTCCAGGAGACTTGTGCTTTCANAACAAAAGAGATGCTGAATATCGTGTGGGAATTCAGGAGGATGTAGGCCATGTGGAAAGCTGAAATAGTCCTCTTCTTGTAACAGCAAGGGACTACTGCTGGGTGTTGTGCAAGAACTTTTACAGGCCTGTTTATCCATGTGTAATGAATGTCCAGCACTTTTTGGAAGTACTAATGTTAAATGTAATTGTGTCTCCATTGCTCTGATCTGAAACACTTGACAGCTGTGATAGAGGTAACTCCAGGTCTATTTTGTCTCTATCCTTAAAAAATTGGGGCAGGTTGGGGGGGAAGAGTAGGGCTCTTGCCACTGTCCTGAAGGAAGGTGGGAAGACTTCAAAATAAAATTATTATTCGTGTGGTTTGTGTTTAAAGCTGAAGCAGCTTCTTTGAGGTATTTGATTTTTATTGCCTCTAAATAGAATACCTGGCAGGAGTTAAAAATAGCTGAGTGCTTCCCACCTGTTTGGATGCTCCTCTTATTTTGTTTCAGAGGCGGAATGTGTGAATGTAAACCATCAGGATTAAAGCAGTGCCGCTTGTGCCCCTGAATGATGGGCATGAGATGCTTATTGCGCCTTGGTGAGGATAGGCACCCTGATTGATGTGACATGTGTGCCTTGTTGAAAGGGTGGGAGAAAAATGCTCCTGGGGAAGGTTCTTTGGGAGCACTGTACGGCTTTCAGTGTGGAAAATTGGAGTCATGAGCCCACATGTTGAATAAAAAAGAAAAATATGAATATTGGCTGGTTGAGTGTTGAGAGCATTGTTCTCTGTTTATGCTGAATGGAGAAGGAGCCCTTAGTGGGGGAGCCTGGTAATGATTAGAAATACTATCCAGTACATGAGCAATAGTAGTGTAATGAAGCTTCCTGCAAGTGGGGAATGTCAGAGCTTGATTGCTTTGCTTTGCAGCGTAACACTTCATTAAGTTGTGGGAGTGGGGAGATGAGTAAGCAGTGTTTGCTCCGGAACCTGCACTTGAGTGCTGTGCTGCTTGTGTGCCTTGGGACACAGCTTTTGATACGAACTTTTTTCTGAGCTTCTGTACAAAGTTAATTTAGAAAGGATTTCTCTATTCCCAGGCCGCAGGCATCCAAAACATTACCTGCTGAGGAGCAGAGCATGGTTAGGACAACACGCTCCTCTTGGGAGACAGGGGCTCTACTACACTGTGCACAACAACCTTTTATTTTGTGTAAAACTGAACCTTGCTTGTGAACTCTTTATGGCTTTTTGGAAGTTTTCTGTAAAGGTAAGCTCAACCTGGGGTACTATAGAATACATACAGTCAAAAGATGTGAAGTCTCTGTATTGAGAATAAGGGATGAAATTTGGCTTACTAAGAGGTGGTGAATGTAGTTGATAAAAGCTTTTTCATTAGCTGTTGCACTGAATTATTTGTTGAGGCTTCCTTTCCTTTCTTCACTCATTTCGCCTCTGCATCCACCAGCAGAAGCTCTGCAGTACTACCGAAATCCATGCTCTTGATTTTGCCTCTCTACTGGAATACTCTTCAGTTATTCTGGGATGTTTCTGGTTGGGGTTAAGGCGTCCAGGAAGGTAGTTTGAGAGTTAGGTTGTCTCAGCGTAGCTTAAATAGATGTATGGGCTGGCTGATGCTGGAGGTGGAGACGTCACTGTGGTTTCCCAGTCATCTGACTGGTGCTGCTGGGACTCCTCCGTAAGCTCATTGGTACTAGCCTGGTAGAAAACTCTAAAATGGAGATCAGCTTTTTCTGTTGATTTGCTGAGTTTTGGACTCTGCCGTGAGCTGGACCCAGTGGCAGGGGTGAGGGAGATGGCAGTCTCCCTGCCACCTCAGTTGTTGGGATATCAGGTTGGTTAAGCAGTCTGCTGTGGTTTCACCTGGCTTTTTCAAACAGTCCTCCTTTCCTCCTCTCTTGTGACACTACCAGTGTCCTTGCACAGCTTTTGGTCTGAAGTTTTTTGCCAGCGTTGTGAGAGCTTTCCAGGAGCAAATCCTGAAACCTCCTGGCTGGATTTGCAGTTCGGTGTCGATGCTGTGCTTAGTAGCAGAACTCTGTTGTGGAGGAGTGTTATGAGAAACATATCTGGTAGCAACGCTGCCAAACTTCTGTGGCAAATGCGTAATTTCAGGGTCTGTCTTGCTCCACAACACATCGGGACTAGCTGGAAAGCCTCCAAGAGGAGGAAGAGAAGGGACTAAGGGAAGAACAAACAGAAACATCTGGGACAAATTTGCTTTGATCGTGCGGAGTGTTAGAACATGCTCTGATGTGTGGATCAGCATTGAAATGAGAATGGTCCCTGCTAAAAGGGCTTAAGGGCTTGAGAGTCCCCCATGCAGGGAGGCTGAAGCAGCAGGGACAAGAATAGCTTGTGCAAGCGGGCTGTTTTGCACAGTGTGGCACTTCCAGCATGGAGCAGCTGTACAGCCTCCATGCACCCGCCTTGCAGCTTTGCACAGGAACAGCCAACTGGGAGAAAGTGATCTGCTGGTAAGAAATAACCAGCAAAGGTATTTGGCTTCTTAAGTGAATGGAATCTGTGTGTTTCCTTTAATTGCACCATGCTCTGTTGTCACTTTCGATGCATCAGAATTAAAACTTGAGTGTTTTCTGTCATTTTACTGCTATGGTGTTTGGACCGGGAGGGATCTCTGATGTGGAGGAAAGGCACGTGGCCTGCTAAAGACTTTGTTTTGTCAAGCAAATGTGAAAGAAGCAAAACATGACAATAACTAAAATTCTGTTGACTTCTTATCAAAGCTATATAGGAAAAGGTAAGACTTGCTGAAGTATCTTGGTGTTTGAAGCAGATACTGAACATTGGATCCTCAAAGTGTGAGTGGATGAGTCCCCCTTCATTCTTGGCTCCTTTTTCCCTGGCTGCTGGGCCAGAAGGACACACAACATGTTGTGCTGGGGTTTTTTGATCTTGCTTTGTGATATCATTTCTGAATGAGCATACTTGTCTTAATGGTGTCATACCCATGGAGGATATAAAATGTCAGCATAGGTGGAAAAGTTTGTGGAATCTAGAATTCAGTTAAAACAGAAAAAAACACAGTTGCAGAATTTGGCATTTGGGGTGATTTGCTATTTGTGCTTTGTGTGTGCAGGGTGGCTAAAGAAATTGCTGCTGGTCCTGATAATTTGATCTGTGTATGTTTTGGAGGTGGTTGTTAGGTGTTGGTGTATAACTTGTATTATTAATTCTGCATAAAGTAGGAGTGCCTAACCTATGTGGAAATAATTATTTGGTCAAATGATTTGCAGCATTGCAGACTTTGGTGCTCTGTTTTTAAGTGGGGGGAAAAAAGAAATGTGAAATAAGCACAGTATAGGGAAGCTAGGAGCTTGATAACTTTGGTGCATGATATATGCACAGTACCGTGCTTCAAACAGGCTTTTTTCAAAGCATGAACGACAAGTGTAGAGTTTTTTTGCTGATGTGACAACACTGGGTTTGTTTTTGGTACTAACAGTTCACTGGCATTAGAGAATATTTCAAGCTCAGCTTAACAAGTTTAACTTTTATTGCTCACTAAATGTGCAATTACATTACAAAGTCTTCTCATCTGTTTTGAACTTAAATTATCACTGGTTTTAACTTTTTTATCACACATGATTCTTTCAGGATTGCAGGATGTGTGAAAACGGTTTACTGTAGCCATATGGTTGTTGGCACAGAACTCCAGGATGTTTCAGTAGGTTTGAAGCATGGGTGGTTGTGTGGTGTGTGGTTTTTCTTATTTTATAAAAGCCGTGTTGATTCTTGCCTAGACTACTGTATCTGTTCTTGTTTCCACAGATTCTTCTGCAGAATCACTTCTAGTGGTTGCCTTGGGAAGGGATCAGGTTTGCAGGAGGGTGGCTCCCGCAGATCTCCTTGCATCTAGTCTGTGCTGTTTTCTGGTGTCGTAAGTCTAGCTAGCTTGATATGTGCGGATTGAATCACTTAATTTTGAGTTTGCTGTCCCAGCTGGGTGTGTTCTGTGCAAAGGGATTGCTGTTGTCTGTGGGAGGGACACAGCTAAGAAATCAATTTTCCCTTTATCAGCTTGATAGCCTCCTTGTTAGAACCTTCTGAGACAGCAGGCCTGCTCTACCGCTTCTCTACAGATATTAGTGAGAAATGTGTTTGTTTAGGTCAGAGTGGAAAACTTCAACACTGTGGCTGGGAACCAATGAGCTGCCTGTACTGCATATCCATATGCACTGTGTTCTGTAGTATATTGTACATGTGACAGTGCAATGAACTGGCAAACACCTGCAGTCTGGCTGGACTTCTGCCTACCCTCTCTTTCATGGGAAGGTAGCTGCTTTAATTAACATCCTTTCCTAATTGACTCATTTGATCTTTTTGCAATCTGTTCCTGAATTTAGGGGGAGAACATCTACTGGGTTCCTCCCATCCACAAGCCAATTGCTGTTTTATTTTGCTGGTTTACTCCATGCTGGTTCTTGGTGGTTTTTGCTTGAGCAGGTCCAAAGTCTATTGTCTTCAATGCCTGAAGATTATCCATAGTTAGTATTTGAGATATGCCTGGTCCTTACTTTTCAGCAAGTGCGCTGCTACTCTTGCCTTAAAAGAATAGTGGAAATGTCTGCTGTCGTGCCCTGTTCTTCTCTAAGGAGGATTTAAAATCTGGGAATAAAGGCACTGGTGTGGTTGACTTCATGCTCTTCTATTTGCATGACACTTGCAAGGGAGCAAAGGAAAGGAAGGTCAGGCAGCTGCTGGTGATGACAATAGTCCCTGCAAAGACTTCTCCCAAGACCTTGAGTTTCATCCACAGTAGTTGATTAGGATTCTTACCTTGCTTTTCGAAATCCAATGGTGTGAATTATTTTTTTAGGATGTGATGAAATAAGACCAAACCATGTCTCTTTTGTATACACAGCCGAAAGGGGCTCTGACTCAAGCTGTGGGGTTGACAGTAATTGCACCCCAGGTGGTGTACCCTTCACTAGATGGTGATGCATGACACTGGTTCATGATACAGCTATGACTAAATAAGCACTGCTGGGAACCAGCATGATGATGGTCCCTATCTGAAGCTAAAACACCAATGCCTTGTGCCTCCTTGAGCCTGTGTAGTGGTGGTGGGTTGCTCATTTGCTGTACAGTTTTGACCTAGTTTTATACCACTGCTGAAGCAGAGATTTTGAAAGGGGTGGGTGTTGTGGCTTGTTTCAGTAAATTGAGATCTTGTGCATGAGAAAAGGCACTTCTAAACGTAGCAGTGTTGATGACCTCATAGTCTGGTGGTGATACAACTTCATACAAACCTTTGAATTTCTCTGTAACAGAGTTCACAATACTAATGCAGTATGATTTGTCTGTTGTATGTGGCTGAATGCAAGGAAATGCTTTTTCTGTTCAGGTTTTCTTATAGCTGGTACTTGTTCTAAACTCTGCTTTTCCTGGGAGGTAGGAAGTGGCGTTCATATTCTGCAATGTGAGTGTTAGTGTGCAAAGGAGTTTGGAGAGCTTTTTAGAGAACTGCAAAGGGAGGCAATATATTCCCACCGACACTGCTAAACAGCAAAAGCTTCTGTGAGCCCAGAGGCGCATGTACTTTCTGTGAAGTCTGTTTTTAATCCTTCAATTAGGAGATGTAAGAAGAGTCCTTCTCCCTCACTAATCGGTGGAACATCCTCCCTGCCGTCAGCTTCCTCTCCTAAAATGCCTCGACTAGCACGCAGTGCCCATCTGGGCTGCTGTCCTCCTTCCCCCTGCCCTGGGGGTTTCTGAGCATCCATGTCCCTCAAGCTTACCACGTGGGAATGACACAATGCAGCTTTTCTTGCTCCTTAACTTCTCTTAGTGGTAATTTGAAACTTACCTTTTTTTCATGACTTACTACATGAGCATATTGTTCTGAAACTGCTCGTTTGTAAGATTTCTTGGGTGGATGTAGTGGATAGAGGGCCACAAGCTGTCACCTTAGAAAGGCAGAACTGGTGTGGCTTGTGCTGGGGAGATTTTTCTTCCCCTTCCTCAAACTCAGCCCTTCAGTTTATCAGACACAAGATAAAAAGGATTACTTTTCTCCTTTTGCTTCACTTAAATTGGGAGAAGCAGGTCAGCATTGCCACTGAACCCACCTCTCCTACACTTGCAATGGAAAGAGGGAAGAAGGATCCCAGCTTTTTGCTAGCAAGTGGTCATCTTGTTCTGCATTTAAAGGATTATTGGCTAGATCTTGCTCTTTTCCATATTTAAGTACTGAACTGTGAATGTATGCAGTACTAAAGCTTAGTTAAGGTCCCTTTTGACTTCCATTACTCGTCTTGGAAGAATAAGGCTTGATTTGTCAGAGCTGAGGTTTGCTGCAGAGTGCAGGGAAGGCTGGTATTTCAATGTGCGGTATTTTAATGTTGTGTATTTCAAGAAAAGCTTGTTTAAGCTTTCCAAGTCAGTGAGAACCAGTCTGTTATCTTCTTGGGCTCATCTTTCCAGAAAAAACTGAGCTTTAATCTTTGGTGGATCTGAAGCAAAGGTTACTATGTTGGAGGTTGCAAAAATAGCTGAAGCAACCAAGAAGGGTTTTGGGAGAGTGCTTTCTGGCCCTTACAAATTCTTCTGCTTGCATATGTGTTACTAAGTCCTGTCGTCTAGAGGAGAATTACAGTGCTAGCCTGTTTTTTATGAAGAAACTGTCCTTGACTAGAGACTGAGACAGCAACTTCAGTGGAAGGCATTCTGACTCTCAGCTTTTGAAATTAGCTTAGTCTATAACCTCTGTCTGTTGCTGAATGATTAGGATGGGTGCAGAAAATTAAGGAAAACCCACATTGTAAGTCATGATAGCGTTGGTCTTAGAGGCTGCTTTAAAATAGTTTAATTTGGATGTCATCTTAGTTTTCAGTTGTGAGGATCAGTTCTGCAGTCTGAGGATAATGAGCAGGCAACTGCTAGCCTTTTGAAAAAAGTTGATATCCTAATTTTCAAATTTATGATTACTTTGGGTGATACAGTTTTAGGTGGTGGCAGTCTGACCAAACTGCAATTAATTACTGTGATCCTTCAGGTACTGTTTTGGTTTTTATGTTCTAAGTGGAGAGGTAATTTCTGCCACTTCCTGCTTTACAAAATAAAAGTACTTTAGTTAATAATGGCTGTAATTAAGGACTTGGAAACGTTTCCCATGCTCTTTTTCCCATAAACTTGTGTTTGTGCTCTCCAAAGCAGCAATAGCAGATGTGTTGGCATAACATGCAGCGGCAAACACTTGCACTACAAAAAAAAACCTCTTTGGTAGGTAGGCTGCTTGCTTCCAAAACTGATGAAATGCTAGCTCTCATGTCAAATATCTGAGGTCTGATGTGCTAGTGTCAATGATGTGTTTAAGTTTTGAGTGGGTTTGAATGTCTGTGGCTCTTAGAGCATGTCTGGCATCTTAAATATCAGTGGAAGCAAAGACTTTGTGAGTCAAGGTTGATTTTTCTGTGGATATGATGGGCAGGTGATTTTGTCCTGCGTTTGTGCTGTTCTGCTATGGAGATGAGAGATGGATTTGTATGATTAACTTTTTTCAAGGTGTTCTCCATTGTGAGAACTACTCAGGCTGGAAGGAGGATAGGATGGTTTGCAGGAGAGTTCTTTACAAAGCGGTTCCCTGTGGAACGTGGGTTTTTCAAACACACTAACTGGTCTGGTGGAGGCTGTGCATTAGGACTTGTCAGTTGGATTGTCATGAAGACATAGCAATACCTTCATTACTATAAAATACAGAATATAGTGAACATTTTGAAATTATGTTTGAATATTGGATGTTACCAATTTCTGGCTGTTGAAGGTGTGAATCTGAGTACTGCTTTGGACGGGCCCCTTTATGTACAGCTGTAAGAAAAGATGTTGCTTCTTAAATGGGGAATATGAACATTTCAGTCTGGGGGAGGGAAGCAAGTCCTACCTTTCTCCTTCAGTTGTATGCATGAAACTTACTTTTCTTTAAAACTCTTATTACCACATTTTTGCTTTCCCCCACAGATGCTTTTTTGCCTTCTTAGTTTGGGCAATTGGGCCAAACACAAGTGCATTCATTATGTTTTTGCAGTGTCTTCATAAATGCTGCTACTCTTGTGCCATTTATATTCTGTGGAGTTACAACAGCATTGTGTCTAACGTACCTGTTATTTCGATCTTTTTGGTACTTGGATATCATAACTCTTTTTATGCAGCTTTTAAAATTTCCTATTGCTTATGTGAAATTGTTTCTTAAATGAAAATGAGTTGATAGCATGTTAGTTTCTATAAGTTTATGCTCTTCTGTATGTTAAATGCATCACATCAGGAGTGAACTGACACTTCTTTTTTCTCCTTTCAGCCAGATAATGAAATTTCTTCAGACTGCAATCACGTAAGTATTGCTTTGTTTTATTCAGTCTCTAGCTATGGCATTTGCACCTTTATATCCCTTATTAACCTTAGGTATTTTGCATAGTTTGGTAGTTTGCAAAAGGCATTGATCAGGATGCATTTGGGTTTCTGTGTACTGGCCTGTGGAGGAAGAACGCAAGGTGACTTCTTTAACTCAGTATAGCCACTACAGTCTTACTGGAGACTTCAGAGTGGAACATATTTAAGAGCTTTATAAACTGCACTGCTGTGTCAGAGGAGGATAGCAGACGTCTTTCCTATTTTATAGTTGGGGGGTGGTTCCCGTGAGTTACTGGGAGCAATATGATGTGCTCCTTTTGGGAAAGATGTGAGCAGTACTGAATTTAAACTCTTAATTTCAGCTGTTGAAGCCTTCTGTATTACTTTCACAGCTGCTAAATTCTTAGACTAGCTTGGAAAATGCTGTGGGGGTGTGATATTTAGAGGCAGTTTGAACCACTTGGCTGGTTTTAGAACAGATTTCCTCTCAGCACTGTGTTTAACAGTGAGCAAAC